>JBANCZ010000055.1:0-75036 GCA_037040025.1 Sphaerogastrella javana | reverse complement strand
CGTTTATGGGTGTGTGTGTGAATGTGAATGTGAATGCGAATGCGAGTGTGAGTGTGAGTGCTCCGCTGATTGGGGCATGGCTGTAGCTGACGCTGTTGCTGTTGTTGCTGCTGCGGCGGCTGCTGTATTGCCACTGTCACATTTTGTCACGGATGCCGCTGCGACTGTGTTCAGTTGATGCATTTTGTAGCAAATAAATTACAGCAGCAATTGAGTACGCCCGTTTAACACATAGTTTTGCACTATTATTATTGCTGACCGTGGGATGGCGTGTGTTTATTTGTTGGCGTTCGGTTTGATTGTGCGAAATACATATGTGCGCGCGTTGCCAATTGCATGCGAGCGTGTAGCTGAATGGTTGGCAACACTGCCAACTGATAACAGCGCAAGCAGCAAACATTCTATCTAGGGATGGGCAAGCCAATGCAAAAGTTAATGGGGTATTCCATTTGAAGCGATAAATATATCGATTAATCATTAAATTGATTAATATAATTGTTATACATTTTTAATGTTTAATTTAATATAAATTAGAATGATTTGATGTGTTTTTAATGTGTTGACATTTAATTAAAGTGTAATTTTCTGCGTTTTGTGCTCATGTTTAATATCGATAACAATTGTAGTGTTCCCGTTATAAACTTGATATAATCAATAATTGATTTTTTCATTAAGCCAGTGGCAGTAGTTCATATACGTTCGTTCGCGATGAATTGGGATCCTTATTGTCGGTTGTGCCTAAGGCAATATGAAAATATGATAAATATACATAATAATGCATCACATTCGATAGCGAATATAATAAAGGATTATGTTGATCCTGATATACATGTTGATGACCCATATCCAAAGAAAATCTGCCACGATTGCTGTTATGAACTTACTGTAGCGCATGAACTCAAATTGAGATTTGGCAGAGCTCGTCGGTTACTTGACGCAAAGATGGCGGCCCGACTGGAGCACGAAATCAGCGAAAGGCAAAGAAAAGAATGGTCGAAGAACCCGAATTGGCTGCGGAAGAGCAAACAGAATTTAAGAGTAAAGCCGGTGGTATATGAAGACGTTGACGATGACGACGATGATGAGGAGGAGGAGGAAGAGGAGGGCGATCAGGCGGAGTCGAAACCAGAGGGGGAGGAGGAGGGCGCACAGGCGGATGCGAAACCCGATGACAAGGAGAAGAAGGAGGACGAAATCACTGGTCAGGAGAATTTTAAAACAGTACATAAAGAGAATCAAGCTATAGCTGCCTATAGAGCACCAGGACCATTTGATGGAAGTGTAGAGTACGTACGGGCTTACCCGGCCGAATATCCGTACCGATGTCCACGATGTGAACGAGCCTTCCTTGAGGAATCGCAACTTGAGGAACATGCCAAATTCCATCCAAAGTTCCTGCCCTTCAAGTGTCCAGATTGCAAGGATGAATTCGCCGAGGAATGTGAAATGCTGGACCACATGACCATACACGCGGATGAGAAGTTTCTCACTTGTCCAGATTGCAACGAGAAATTTGATAACACTAAAGCCTATGAGGATCACGCGACCAAACACAACAAAGGACCATATACCCGCTTCTTACCCGATTATAATCTTCCCTGGAAAGTGACGTAATCATATTCACTAAAACACAAACTAATTTAAATGAATAATTGTTCCAAATTCAATTGATTCATTTACAAAACTTATTCAATTCCGAGTTTTAACTAATTTTTTATTTTTTAATTTATGTTATAACAAACATATTTAACGTGTGCTTCAAAATATAATTCATTAACAAAACGTTCTCAATTTGAGCATAAAAATAATGTATCCTATTTAAAAACATAATATATTAAAGTAAATGTAGAAGTTCTAAGATTATAGTACTTCATTAATCACACATTTTATTCAATTTAAATATATATCTCTGTGTAACCTAATAGTAAATTCAATGAGAGTACAAATTATATATAATCAAACACACATATAGCAAAATTTAACCACCAAATTGTATTTTATCCATAAATAAATGTTTTCCATTCAAAATATTTAACTTGCAGTGCGTATGCACAAATATACATATATAAACTTAAATTAAATGTGTAATTGCTCAAATTGAACTTTGCTAATAAAGTTAATTCGTTGTATTCAATATATTTTGGATTTGTTTTGGCGGGAAAACTGCATATGACCTGCAATGTGCAGTGGGCAATGCACCAAGTGCATCATACTGTCTCTACCTGAAATGGCTCTGCTTGCGGTGCTGCCAACTTAGTTTATGAGCGTATCGATAGTGTCAATCGATAGTTCGTCGCTCTGTTTTTAATTGTAAGTGGAAACGAAGCTTGAGCAGCATCTGCGCTGCTTTGATACATTTTATGCAGGAGCTGGCTGTGGAACTATATTGTTTTTAATTTGAATCGGGTTGTCTTAAGTGAAACAAAAACGAATACCTCTTTAAACATTTCATTTCTAAGAATATTTGTAAAACGATTTTGTTTTGTATTTTCGATATATCCTGCAAAGATATTCAGCAGTAGCAACAAATGCTAAATTCGAACAACAGCAACAATAACACTTCCCAAAAATCAACAACAAAAACAAATATGAATGATATATTTAAAAATGTATTGGAGCAACTCAGCGAGGCCGTGGGAAAAACAACATACAGCTCCACAGCTCTGGATTACCTGGATAAATTGCTGAAGCATGCCGTACAGTATATTTCACAGTGTCCCACAGTCTTTCCAGGTTCGCTGGCCTTCTCGGAGACGGAGTGCCTGCAGAAGATGATCTGCCTGATTGATGAGCAGTCTACAGTGCAGCCTGGCAGTAAGCCAATGGGTGAAAACTTCCATGAGCAGTATATGGATGTCACCAGCGGCATTACTGAGCCTCGCATGCGTGATCTCTTGGCAAACCTTATGCTTTGCTGCTTGGAAGAAGAGCAACAGACGGGGTCTAGTAGTGAGACGACGCTCTTGCCAGAGAAACGGAGCAGCATCCCCACGAACGCAAAGGTAAATACTCACTCAAGCACAGACAGCAAAAGCGTTGGAAAAACAACAGCTATCACAGCAAGCTTGGATCCAACACAATCCGTTTTGGAGATGACGAAGCTGGCGCAACAGAGTGATGTGAATGGAGTCTATGATGTAGTGCAGAATGGCATATATGCGTTCATGGGCATACAGGGCATGTATCTAAAGAAAGATGTCATCACAGGACGTCTGAAATTGAATCCATATTCAGCGAAGCGCCTCACAGCTGCCGAAGCAGGCATGCTACTGCGTCTTGCTGAGCTGGGCTACTATCATGACCGTGTTGTAGAATTTGCCAATGTTGCCACTGGTTTCAATGCAATTGGTTGCATTGGCCAGGCATTCATAGCCAAGTTGAAAATGGAGCTGAGCACCTTCCATGGCCAGGTGGCAGTGCTGCAGGAGAAATGGTTCAAGACGCGTCAGGGTCCGATTATTGGTAACTCAAGTGTGAACAAGGACAACGAACCACTGAGCCTGTTGAAGCTGTTGTGTTGGTATTTGGAGCCACTGCGGCGCATGCAGTGGCTAACAAAGATTGCCGATGCCTGCCAGCTAAAGAAGGGCGGCGAACTGTTGTCCATCCTGTATCGTTTCATCAACAATGGGGATCCGATGGTGGACAAACTGGTCACAGATATATTGACGGCATGCTGCAGCCCGTTGGTGCGCATGATATCTAAATGGATGCTGGAAGGCGACATTCAAGATGATAATGGTGAATTCTTTATGGAATCGCTGGCGGATGTACGCGAGGAGCGCCTCTGGCAGGACAAATTTCGCATGCGCAGCAACATGCTGCCCAAATTCATCAGTCTAGATCTGGCCAATAAAATCCTGAAGACCGGCAAGAGCGTAAACTTTCTGCGGGAAACATGTAAAGTCGATGAGCCTGTCAAGAATCGGGCACAGCTCAAGGATCTCATCGAAAACAATGTAGCAGATATATTCTCGTTTGTGCCAGACACCAACTGGCATGTAGCCGTCGATACTTGCTACACCCAAACGGCGAAGCATGTACTGGACATTATGGTTGGACCGCACAAGCTGTTGCAGCATCTGCAGGCCATGCGACGCTATCTGCTACTTGGCCAGGGCGATTTTGTCAGCATATTCATTGAGAACATGCAGTGAGTGCAACTGAAATAGACGCCCTATGTATTCATTAATTTACTTATTTGTTTACAGAGAGGAGCTGGATAAAGGCGGCACCGACATCTATTCGCACGATCTGTCCGCTATGCTGGATGCTTCGCTGCGTTGCAGTAATGCACAGTATGATGATTCCGATATATTGAATCATTTGGATGTGGCTCTGAAGCCAGTGTATCCTGGCGATTGTGGCTGGGATGTGATCTGTCTAAGGTACTCAGTCGATGGACCGCTCGCTACCATGCTGGAACCTGCCATGCCAAAGTATAACTCTCTGTTTAAGCCACTGTGGCGCATCAAGCAAATGGAATTCGTGCTGTGCAAAAAGATATGGAAGGAGCAAACGCGCAGCTTCAAGGCGCTGCGTTCCTTGTACAATGAAATCTACAAAGCCACCTATAAATTGAATCTCTTCACTGCGGAGATCATGCACTTTGTGCATCAAATGCAATACTATGTGCTCTTTGAGGTCATCGAGTGCAACTGGGTGGAACTGGAGGAGCACATGAAACACGCAACATCACTCGATGAAATACTAGATGCACATATGCAGTTCCTGGAGACAATCACCCGAGGTTGCTTTGTCAACAGCAAATCCAAGATGGAAACCAATCTGGAAGTGTTGTACGATGACATTGTCAAACTGGAGAACGTACAATCTAAATTCTACGATGAATGTTTCAAGGAGCTGGAGGCAAGACAGAAATTGGCCAAAGCCATTGCTGATTCGGAGACAACTGGCACCTTTGGCCTGACCACAGAACAACGGATAGAACGTGATCAGCAGAGTAAACTCTTCGAACAGAAAGTCGTTAATTTCTGCATGGAAATTGATGGTCTCACTGCCACCTACGGTAAAGCCATTAGCTCCTTTATACTGGCTCTCAATTCTAGCGATGACACCAATCTCCAACTCTTCGGCACTCGGCTAGACTTCAACGAATTCTATAAGAAGCGCGACACTAATCTCAGCAAGCCCCTGACCTTTGAGCATATGCGCATGAGCAATGTATTTGGTACAGCCAAGGGAACAACTACCGGTCGCTATAGCATGTCCACTACACCGATGACACAAAGTCGTCTGTCTCGAAACTAAAACCAAATTCACAATCCGAATACACTCAATGAATATATCATAATATCATAAGTCGATCTGTTTTAGTGCCAATAAAAACTTGCGTCATTTCATCGATGTTTAAATAAGATAAATTGTATTAAATTAATATTAGATAGTCATAAACTGAAAATGAAAATGGAAAGTATTGCGATGTATTGCTCAATCGTTGATTTTATTAAATATGGAAAAATCCGCCTTATACAATACGTAATGTTAATAAATTATTTTATGTAAAGTAAGGAAAATCTGGAATAAAAAGAGCATAATTTTCCATGTTGTTTCTACATAAATAATAAATTCGATTGTAAATATATATACTTAAGAATAAAATATAACCAATCGAGTAGGTGGTGTGTATGTGACTTCCGTTACAGTTCTGTAATTGAGCTTAGTCGTTCGTGAGATATTCATCGAACATCATCTATTTATTATACAAAATTTAAAAAAAATATATATATATATTTTGAATATACTCCGTTCGTTTTCAGAACGCTTATAATATTGAAGTTTTAATTCTATCGCAAGCAAAATGAATATCTCAAGGGAGTAAGTTGTATGGAAAAGAGGATCCATTATATTCTATTTAATAATGCTTTTCCCTGTGGTTAGTATATATAATGGTAGTGATCTTGCCGAGGAAGACTCGTTTAAAAAGGGGAGTGAGCGACGTAGATCAATGCCAATTACACCATGTCGTGCAACGAATCCATTTCGGTTTGCGGTTTATCCACCGATAGAAAGAGAGTGGACCGATGAGGAGGTTATTGCTCTAGTAGATGCTGTTCAAAAGGAGCCATCGATTTGGGGTCCAGATACTACGGAAAATGAGCGCGCCCGACCGATTGCATGGCAGAACGTAGTCGCGTCTCTGCAGATGGTTGACGCAGTTGGCGTCGAAATTAGGGCTAAATGGTGTGCTTTACGGGTTTCTTTGCAAATGCTACTGAACAAGTCACGAGAAAATAAACTGTTTCAAGATGTTGTCTGGCATTACTATCGCAGACTGTACTTCCTCAAAGACGTCCTGGAAAACGGCGATCCCAATAATTTGGTCTTGAGCCTGGTAAGTTCCTTTAGATATTGTATTTAATGAATAACTAACTTGTGTCATCCATTGGCAGCGTGCAAATTTAAGCGATGTGGCCCGGCTTCAAAGAGTCGTGATGCCAACTGTAGGCAACGAAAACGCAATTAATTTGGCATTTTGTAATTCTGTACGCTCTCAATTGGATAGTCTACCGCGTGAAAATGCAATTGCTTTGCGCAAAAAGCTGAACAATACAATTTCTGATTTTTTAATACAGAGTTTGATACAGAACCATGAATAATATTGTTAATAAAATTTTTAAAATTGTGCGCTTAAATTTCGAGAACAGCTGATTTCCATTTTGCCATTCACCCCAACAGCTGTTCAGCATTTCCATCGAGTTGGCATGCCCGTTGCTATGAAATAAATCTATTGTGATCTAGCTGCTTCGTACCTCTGACTGCTGCAGCAAAAAACCAACCAAAATTATTTATTTCAATGCAGTTTTACAACAATCGCAGCTTATAGCCATCAAAAGCTATATACTTTTGATCAGTATTACGTTGTTTATTAAATATTTGGACAGCAGCTGTGCCGCTTTTTGCTACAGACACGCACAACAACAACAGTTGGTGAGTGACAAACACAAACTCACACACCTACACAAACAGACACAGTGGGTACACTCATATTTCTGGGATGCATTGATTTTTAACACTTTGTTGCTTTTCCAGTCAGAACACTTGCCTATAGAAATAAATAATGGAGCAAGCCGATAACACAATGGATAACATTGATGCCAGTGCACGCAAGGATTCGATGCTGGAGCGTCTGAACAAGCGGAATAAGGATCGTCAGAACTACTTGGACGTGAAGCTGGAGCAGCGCACAAAGGAGCAGTTGCAGAATGAGGGCGTGGATTATTTTGCCCAAACCTTTGGTCAACGTGCCTATGACATCGAACAGCGTATCAATAAGCTGCAGCTGGACAGCGGGGACGCACCTATGCCCTATTTGAGCAAACATTTTGCAGACATTACGCTGCAAATACAGGAACTGCAGCGCTATTTGACCTCGTCGACTATGTTTCTGTCGGACTTCAAGATCAAGTCGTGCCAGAACATGCTGAACGCGTTGACCAGTGCCACGGATGAGGCACGTCAACGCCTGTTACCCAAAAAGAAGTTCGGCTTCAGTGGCAAGAAGTTGGCTGCCAAGCAGAAGCTAACGCCTGCCCTTAGTAAAGTGGATGGACCGGAACATCAGATACTAAAGACTTTCAGCTGGACAATTGCCAATAAACGCAACGAGCATATTGTGCTGCGTGCGGAGGATGTCAATGGACTGGATATAACCATTTCCAATGTGCACAAATGTCTAATCGAGCTGCAGGGACACTCGGGCTCTGTGCAGATCTCGAATGCTAGTCAGTGCACTCTGCTCTGTGGTCCGGTGGCGCGATCCTTCTTCGCCGAGCATCTGGAGCAGTGCACCATAGCCATTGCCTGTCAGCAGCTGCGTTTGCATTCATCCCAGGCCACCACAATCTATTTGCATGTCACGTGTCGCGCCATCATCGAGGATTGCCGTCAAATTGGCATCGATGTGTATAATTATGATTATGCCGAACTAGAATCGGACTATGCACAATCAGGTCTCAATAAGTCGCAGAATAATTACACAGATGTTGCCGATTTCAATTGGCTATCGCCGGATGTGCCCTCGCCCAACTGGACGCTACTCAAGGATCACGCAGCGCCCAACTGGTCAGCTGTGCGCCGAGACTTCCTCGACAGCTGCAATGATAATACCAAGACAGATAATACAGACAATAATATGGTCAGGGATGCAACGGTCACATAGTGTCGGCATCGGCGTAGGCGTCGACGCCAGCTGCTGCTGTGCGTCATGCTGCTCGCCTATGCATTACCCCTGGCCTGGCTGCTCATGGAGCTGCTGTTGCCGCTGCCGCTGCCCGGCAACATAACATGCACTGTGTGAATAATAACTATACTCTATATACTATATACACTCACTCTCTATATATAAGCTCAATAAATAAAGTCAGTTAATGTTGATATGCGTATATGTAAATGCCAGATTCACTACGTCCGATTGCTTCTACTTCGTGTTCTTCCTGTTCAGTGGATGAGCAGTTTCTCGCCAGGGTGGGGAGGCTGTCATCTTCGCAGTTGGACAGCCGAAAAGTTGTCTGCCGCAATTTGACATGTCTATTTGGACGGCATAATCAGTGGCTTGCCAAAATTGCTATGGCTCCCTCACACTCACACTCTCACTCTCTGTCTCTATCTAATTCTGTGTCTCTCTGGTGGCAACTGCCACACAAATTACAGTTACAAGCAGCAGTAGAAGCTTTGACAGGACATCTGCAGGCTTCATATATGGCCATTGGCCTCGCTCAAATTGCTCTCCAAGCACCTACACTAAGCCAGAGTACAGTTGGGTTTTTCGAATCGTCCAGTTAATAACAGGCCAAGCTGTTATTAACAGCAACATTAACAGTCACTGTTAATGTTAATAATGTAAGACCATTCTATAAGCCATCACTGACGTGTGAGTGTATTTGTCATTTTAATTATAGCATTTAAATTTGAAATTAGCTTTACGGTTAATTCAGTGTGCATAATACACCCACCCGCAATTTTGGTAGGGTATTAGGCTAGCGACATGCTGAGATTGTCCTATATAAATGCATGAGGATATGTGTGAGTGCCACTATACATAGAGTTGTTGTTGCTGTTACTGATTTTGTTGTTGTTGTTGTTGCTGTTGTTGTCAACATGGGGCGACTGTCAAAATAATTAACGAATTGAAGTTGGATGCGCTGCGAAGAAGGGGCTGGACACCGCTGCGGCTCTGTGGGTCTTCGTATTAGCGAGGTAATTGAACTGCAAATTATACAACAGACTTGAAGCAAGTCTCTTCCTCCCTCTTCCATATTTGTTTCACTCTCCCTCACTCTTCTCCTCTCTCTCTCTTATTCTCCATTCATGTGTGTTGCATGCGGTGAGTTTGAGTAGTGAGGTTATGTAATGAGCTGTCAATGTTACAACAGTTGTCATCATTAGGTTTACTTACACACACACACTCTCACACACACTGCACATAATCTATAGATATTTACGGCTCTAACTACAGCTGTCCACTTTGTGACTTTTATTTATTTCTTTGTATTTGTTTTTCCAGTCTTTCAGTAACACAAACGCTGTTAAACGTCAGGAGACAAGAAAAGACACGAGAGACAAGTGCGACAAGAGAGAGATAGAAGAGAAAAATGTCTCAGGTAAAACGTTTTAACAGGTGTTGAAACCTTCTGTGGTTGCGGTCAGACCCTGCAACAATAACAACAACTAAAACACGAACTACCAAGCGAAGACAAAGCATAGATAGGGCCGCAACGGAAGGCAAACATTTGAAACCGTCAATTAAAGGGCATAAAAGAGTTTAAACGTGGCTAAAGTTGCAGGCTGCCCTGCAAAGCAGCCAAGATTGCGGGTTAAAATTACCCAGCCTTGTTGGCCACACCCCTTACGCCTTGTCTGTCAATTAAATGCAATGCAAGCAGGCTAACAGACACGGCAAAAATATCAGTAACAGTTGCTCAAAGGCAATAAAAGACATAACAGCCATAACGGCCGTAATAACAGTAGCAACTGCAGCTGCTTTGTGTTTGCTTCTAATCAAAACTTTAGTCGCTTTTATTAGTTATGACTGGAAAATTTAAAAATTCCATGAGAATGTATTATTTAACAGTATTTGTAATTCACTTTAAGCAACTGTTAAGCTAACAGCGCTGCTTTACACAAAGTCTGTTTTACAGTTTACACTTTAACAGCAGTGGCTGTCAAACTGTCAATGCAAGTGTTAAAATCTGTTGAAAACAAAACACAGCAACTTGAATATTTAAATGCTGCTGCTGTTGTTGTTGCTGTTGCTGTTGCTGTTTGATTCTTGCAAGCGACATATGTGAAATTTTGGAAATTAATTAACATGTACAACAAGGACATGCCGACCACAAGTACTGGGATCAATTATGCGCAAATATGTTGGCACGTGTAGGAAAACAAAGTCTCGCTTTGCTTCTCTCTGTGTCTAACTCACTCCCTCTCTCTCTCCCTCTCTCTCTCTCTCTTTCTCTCTCTCTGTCTATGTGTGTTTTGTGGGCGTGTATGTGTATTGGCTGATGGCTTTAGGTTGCGGGTATAATCAGTTAACAGGCGCACAGCTTTCGTCTTGTAGTTGGCAACGCGCGTGCAATTTGCGGTTGTCTCGTGCCTCCAGGCTCATCGCTTATTGCTCTTCTCTCTTCGCTCGTCTCTCGCGCTGACAGCCCAATTAAGTTGCGTTTGCTAAGGCTGAGACTTTCCAATTGGACATCTGGTATTGTTAACAGGAATCCAATTGGAAACTCTCAGCAGCAGTTCCAATAGCCAAGTCATTATACGCTTTGCATTTCGCTCTGTTATTGCCAGTGCATATTCTAACAGCGGCTGCTGCTGTTAATTATGACAGGGCGTTGCCAACTGAAACAAACAAAAGAGAACAACTAAAGTAAGAGAGAGAGAGAGAGAGAGAGATATGGAGTGACTGATAGATAAGAGAGAGAGAGAGAGTAGGTGATAGAATGCAAAAGTGAAAAAGAGTGAGCCAGATAGAGGGAGAAAGAAAGGGGGAAAGGGAGAATGAGAGAAAGGAAGATAGAGAGTTTGTGTGTATGGGCCTGCCAACTTGCTGCTTTGCTGAGTGCGCATCTAATTTCCTTTTATTCAAATTAGACCCGATTAACCATCAAATTTAATTGCTTTAACACTTAGCCAGCTATACTAAAGTGACACAAACACAGAGAGAGAAAGAGAGAAAGAGAGAGAAAGAGAGAGAGAGAGAGAGAGAGAGAGAGAGAGAGAGACACACACATATGCACCTACTATGTACACAGACATTTGCATAGCTCACAATTAGGTTTCTCATTATCGCAGATAATATTCGCAACATTTGCGATAAGCATACAACTCTTGGCCAAATGCATGTGCATTAATATTAGCCCCCACACTCTACCTATGTGTGTGTGTGTGTGTGTGTGTGTAATTGCCATTCATCTGTCACACACACACACACACACACAAGCAACATGCAAACAAAATGCATAGAGCAATTGAGCAGCTTTCCTTGTCTATTCAAATGCCTTGAGCGTATTCAAATCGAAATGATTGACAACTTATGCTAATATATATTTATATATATGTATATTTATATATACATACACATATTTTCCATAATATTGCTTTAATTTTAGATTAACTTGAATTCTAAGCTCTAATGTTAAAACTGATCTGAGGTTGCAGCTCTTTAACATGAGCTTAACAGCGCTTTAACAGCATTCACAGTTTTTCTCTCGCTTAAATCTTGTTCTTCATATTGATTTTGCGTGCCTTAAAAAAAATGGCTGGACATATTCGAAGAAAGAGAACAAACAAAAAAAGAGTGATAAACAAGGACAGAACAGTGTTGATTAATTAAGCGAATTACACAATCATGCAGTGCAATTAAAATGTCAGCGCTGCCGTCCAGTTTCTACAGCGATTGCTTTCTTTTACTTTCGGTCATGTAACGCCTGACGGTGTTGCTTCTGTTGTTGTTGTTGTTGTTTATGTTGATGTTGCTGCAAATTGATGAGGCTAGGGTTGTGGGGGCGGGATCGTGGGAGGTGGGGGAGTGGCGTGTGTGCAACTCAAATTGTAATTAATGATGCAAGACAGACGTCGGAGCCGGAACTTTCAACCGCAGTCGGATCCGCTCAGCAGCCGCCCAAAATCTCAGTACGCGAAGCTGCGGAAGCTTTCCAATGACAGGCAGAGAGTGGGAGATAAAAGGAGAGGGAGAGAGAGAGAGGGTGAACGAGAGAGAGAGAGGGAGGGAGGAAGAGAAGACCATATTGTGAGTTTGTTGTTGTTGTTGTTGCACTGTTTGTTTGCCTTAATCATCGACGCGTCGCGCGTTTAAAATATATCATAAAAAAAAGAAGAGAGAACGGCTGCTGTATGTTTGGCTCGTGCGTTTCGCGTAAATAAATGAAAAGTTCGTTTAATTCTCGGCAATTCTTTATATTGCGTGCCCAAGTGAGTATCAGAGTAGGGGGAGGTAGCGGTGTTGTAGGGGGGGAGGCGGTCCTGCCATGATGGGGTATCGTTTACTTTGGAAATGAAAAATTATGATTACATCAACAATAATCGAAATGCGCTTGTAAGCTTCGCTTTCAGCTTGGCTCTGAACTCCCCTCTCTTCACCCTCTCCACATCTCTCTACTAGCTCTCTTTGGGCATTCTCCTTCTTTTTCACTGCTTCGTTTTTTTTTTCCTAGATTTTTTTTTGCAGCTCTTCCGTTGCTATCTTTTTGCATGAACGCTTTGTTGTTGCTGCTGCTGCTGCTCGTTTGCTTTACTTTCTTTCTTTTTGTTGTATTTTCTTTTTTTTTTTTTGTTTTTGGCAATTTTTCTTCGTTTCTTTCGTTCGGTGCGCGCTGCTGACTTGCAATGCTTTTCATGCGTGCAACGCTACCATGGGAAAAACGGGAAAAATGCACGCATTTTCCGACCTGCAAATTCATTTCGGCTTTTCATTTGTTATTTATTTAAGCGTACAGTTTTTAATTAGCAATCACATGTGGCGCTGTTAACATAAAACCGTTAACACAAAACTGTTAACCAGCCAACAGCTGTTAAGCTTATGCACTTACTGCTATTGCCCGAGGTCAAGGCGTTTTTTTTTTTTGGAAATTTTAATTGCATTTGCTTGTGCAGTAATTGAAAATGAGTTTTTGGGTTTTGGTACATTTCGTTTTATAATTGCAAAGAAAAATTGGTGTGTGTTTATTTTGCCCCACAGTGCATGGGCGGTATTGGGCGCCAAAGGGGCGGGGCAATGTAAATGTTCAATATTTGTGTTCAAAGTAAAAATACGTTGCGAAAGGCAGCGCCCAAGAAGCGTTCAGCCAAAAATATTGCAATGTAAAATCGAAAATACACACACACACACACACACACACACATATATACTCACACATTCACACAGACACATACACACAGACGACAATACATGCAGACTACAGACGCCCCTTTTCAGATTTTGTTGCTGCTGCCTTATCATTCTCCTAAACTTCATGCCTGACGTTCTCTCTCTCTCTCTCTCTTTCTATCTCTTTTCCCTTTCTCTATCTCTTACTGCCTCACTCTATCTCTGTCTATTGTCTCCTACTCTGCCATGCATAAATCAGCGTCGTCTGGAACGACAATGCTCAGGCAGACGACACAAAACACAACAATTTTTGTTGCTGCGTCTGTAGACGCTGTAGAACCTTCAACATCTGCCACCCCATCCTGCCTGGGATACTGACTACCAACCGGGTGTCCGCTTCCCGCTACCCTCTACCCACTATTCGATACCCTCTACCCGCTGCCCTCCTTCTCCTTGGCATACCATTCCAGTGCATTTGGCATTATGCTTTGCGTATTGTCGCTTTATGAAGTCATCTTGGCGTAACGCTTCACAATTTATGACCAACTACACTTTATTCTTGTCAGTTCTTGTTTTTTTTCGTTTTTGGCCAACTCAAAGATATGCAGTGACAATTTCTGTTAATCTTCTTCTATTGCTGCTGTTACTGCTATTATATTATAGTCGGAGTATTACTACTCCCACTCCTACTTCGTCTTCTACATCACCTATTTCTTTATCAGCTCCACTGAGAAATGTGCAAAAGCCAGATAATCGGCATGAAACGATTTGTGGGTCAGCAAGTGTTAGATTTGGATTTCTCTGGATGTGGCACAAGGCTAACGTCATTATAATATTCAACTTATTTCAAATGTATCTGTGCATTCAAGTGGCAGCATAATTCAATTAACTAATCCCACCAATCCGACCATTCCGAATATATGCATATCACCTGCAAATCTCTTCAAGTTGCTTTCAATTAACCAAGTCAACCATTCCTGCAAATCGCTTTAACATGCTAATTAAACAATTTAAGTTTACTCTATTCAAATTAAATCTGTTTCATTGCTCCACAGATTTTTGGGTACAGTTTACACAATTTATTTTAAATGGTCCGACTGACTAACAACCACTGTAGCATTTATATATATATATAAATTTTGTGGCCGCTTTGTTTTCATGATTATTGCCAGGTGAAGTATCATTTTTTCCTTTGGTTTGTTTTGTTTGGCTGCTTCCTTTCTGGGGATGTTCCCGCCGGTGTGCTTGGGGTCCAACAAATCGTTCCAAATGTTGCGGCTATTTTCATAGCATACTTTAGCGGGCAGCGAGGCATTTTCAAGCACTTGCAGCAATTGTCAGGCCAATTACGTGCCGCAATTATGTCATATGAGCGCATAAAGGCACGAATATCTGTATGTCTAGGTTCATCCCTATGGTTAGGCTTATGGAGCGGGGGAGAGGGGTATTCCATGCCTTTTATGAGCGTACTTGTTGTGTGAGTCTATGGCAGAACGACCCTTTCGCCCATAAAACTCTTAACTGGGTGGGATTAGCCGCCTCCATATCATCTGGGGAATGTACGTAGACCAAACAAGAGATGCGTTCAGTCAGCCAGAGTCTAAGCAGTCTGCAGCTGAAAGAAAAAACAAGCACTGAGCAATGAGAGCTGAGAAGTGAGAACTGGCCCGAAAGTTATCAGTCTGTTAATTACTTAACTTTTTCACTTCAACTTTTTTTTTCTTTTTTTGCAGGCTAGGGTTGGCAGCGAAAGCGGCCTAAAGATAAAAACCAAAGCAACAACATAAAAAAAAGTGCAAAAAAAAGGAAGAATGAAATTGTCGAAAGAGAAACCATGCAAATATGCCTGACTGAATTTGCTGGTCGAGGCCAGACAATGAATAGGACTCTGACTCCAACTCCAACTCCAACTCTAACTCCAACTCCTTCTTAGGCCTGGCTGGGTTTCAGGCTACGGTTGCGACTGTTGGAAGATCGAGTCAAAGGCCGAGGCCAATGAGTTCGGTCATAAAGCGTTTGCAGTTTTATTTTACTTCGTTTGCCCTTTCACAAATTTAAATGACAAATGGAGGCGACAGCCGCAGTCGGTGGAGAGCAGCAGCGATGCAACTTTTTGACCCTTGCCCTGACATTTCGCTTATCGCGCGTACATGTCATAACAGAGTCAAGTCCGAAAAAAAACACCAAGAAAAATAGAAGAGAATAATACCCCACCCTTCAAAAAATAAAAAGATAATACTTATAGAGCAAGTTGGCAAACTTTGGCCTCTAATCTTGACAGACGCCACCAAGTAGCCCGCTTGGAACGCCCGTACGACAAGGCGCTGTAATTAAGGTTCCTGTGCGCATAAAAAAGGACAGGCCAGGCAAAAGGCTGCGGCTCTGGCTGTGGGTGTGGCAGTGGCAGGAACTTAAAAATCAATGTGGCACACTAAACTCTCATTACTCATATGAATCGTTTGTGCAGGTGGGCTACCCTTCACAGCGTCGTCTCTATCGGAGCAGGTCAGGTCAGGTAGACGACGCCCATAAAAACCACATTAAAAGCATTTAAAACTTGGCTAATCTGCAGCGGGCCACCGGCAAAGTTGGCTTAATGTTTTATGGCCCTAGACGTTATTGCGCCTTCTGCTCCTATACTCTATACATCTATATATATATTTCTCTTTAGCTTCCTGCCACTGCTTCTTCTTTTTTATTGGCCCCTGTAAATTGATTAAAAGATCAATGATTATATGCCTTTTAATGGCTCATTGCATTTAATTTAATCTTTTTTTGCCTTTCTTGTTCGCCTTTAGTCGCTCTACTGCGATTTGGCAGCTCGTAATAACAAATGCCGTTTAAATTTAACCCTGTATAGACATAGCTTGTATTTTATTCAATTTTGATTAAAAGGGGGAAGACTTATGAGAAAATGAGCAAAAATTATTAAAGTAATACTTGTTAATAGTTAGTTAAGATTGCGGTTTAAAACTGTGGCTTGTAGTATGTAGTTTACTCTATTTATTTCACTGTTTTTTCAACCAATTTTTTAAGGATTTAAATAAAATTCTATGAAGGTAAAATTTAAATTCTGATTAATATGTTAAGATAACATATATAGTTATAGTTGTTATAGAAGAGTAGAAATTCTAATAATAATACTTGATATAGGTAGGCTTACGGTTTCAAACTATAGCTTTTCGTAATTATATTTTAAATTTAAATTATATATTCAATCCACTTTCAACCCAATCTATACCTGATGGCTTCAAATACACCGAAATATTTCCATACCTGTCTGATATGCTATTCAAATTGTTGACATTATACAAATTTTGTCAACTGTATCTAAAATATGATTCACACGATGTAATTCAATGCGGTTGAATTAGATCTCATATGTTTCTTATAATCTTGTAACTGCCAAATGAAATCATATATGATTAAAATAATCTTCAACATTTTCGCATAACTCAAGCAAAATAAGCTCAAGCTTTGTTAATTCCTAAAATTTTGGCTAGAAATTGACAGGCATGACTCATTATTGTTAGCCAATTTAGCATAAAAAAGTCAAGATGCTGTACATATGCCAATAAAAAAGGAAAAACCTCCTAAAGATGCGGCATTCAAATTCCATTTAGAATTGGCATACAAATTTTGCAAGCATTGCCAATTAACGTAGCCCTGAATATGATTTCATGGCTCATAGGCTGTCTAAGCCGCATTCAAGCTACTGTCAAATGTCAAGTGTAGCTGCTGCATGAATCAGCAGTAACTGACAAGCAGATAGGCAGACAGACAGATGGACAGAGGGACAGTG
Source organism: Sphaerogastrella javana (assembly GCA_037040025.1). Classification (NCBI taxonomy): domain Eukaryota; kingdom Metazoa; phylum Arthropoda; class Insecta; order Diptera; family Drosophilidae; genus Sphaerogastrella; species Sphaerogastrella javana. Next base: position 57,883 of record JBANCZ010000055.1, on the reverse strand, counting down.
GCGTCATGCTCCTGCCTAGAGCTCAACTTGAGCTCAAGAACTTGGCAAAGTTTTAAGTCGAGACGAGCATTGGGATTTGTTAAGGATATTCCATGGCGAGTACTTGAGCGCAATCCCGACCGCAATGGGGCATACTTCATTTATAAATTACGCAGGCATTAAATGTGCAGATAGATTCATTGAATGTACGCTTGCAACCACCTGCCTGCACCACCAACATCAACATCACCATCACCATCACTGCCTCCTGTCCGCTGTGCCAATTGATGCGGCACATAAATCTTCCAGTATGTGCGAGTGGGGTCTGCCGACCTGTTCAGGACTGCTATTTATCATTTAAGGCCAGAACAGGCAGCCTCTCAGACATACAGGCAGCAAGGCAGCTACAGAGAGAGTTAGCGAGAGAGAGAGAGAGAGAGAGAGAGAGCATGAGAGTGAGTGAATAAGAGAGGAAGAGATAGAGAGAGTTGTATAGACAGTTAGCCAGCTAGTCGGTGAGTCAGTCAATCATTCAGTCAGTCGCTTGAGCTATTGCAATTTTGTTACAATTTTTCTTTGAGTGCCGCTGGGCACTTCAGATTTCCAGTTGCCTTCTCATGAGATGCGAGGGTTGCTAGAAGAGTAGTCGTAAATTAAAAAGAAGCTATTATAATATATATTTATATAATTTATAATATTATATGTGATTTGGGTAAATAATTGTTAGTTTTTATATGTTACATAGAAAAAATACATTCATTTAAATTTTGTATTTATTATTATTACTTTATTTGTCGAACAACCCAAGGAGCGAGTTTACTTAGAGAGAGTATTGGCCAAGGATAATGGCAGGTGTTCATTTGGAGGCATGAGAAACGACTGATGCAATTGCATGGGATGTTTTGTGATTTTAATACCTATTGGCAGACAGGCGGCATGATGCCAAGGAAAGCAGCAAGAGGCAGAGGGGGAGAGATGCCTCTCTGGCCAAACGTATGAGCTGTGGGGTCTGTGTCGAGTGTCAGCATCAGCAGCTACAGCATCAGAGCGTTATCCTGGCCATCCAGTCAGCCAGCAAGCAGTCGTAATGGACTTGGCACTTTACAAGTTGGCCATTGAAAATGTGTGTGTAAGTAGTTTAAATCGCATTCAGCAGGAGGATGCAGTCTCTGATGCTTACACTTGAATAAATACCAGCGGGATGGGCTGAAGGAGTAGCAGCTGTAGCTGGAACAGCAGGAGCAGGATGAGCGTGACGGCGTCGTCATTGCAATTGCGAATAAATAAGAATAAGAAAGCGCTGCCAGCATGATGCTGACAAGGATAACGCAAACTGACAGAAAGAAAGGCTAAAGATGCGAGAGGGAGAGAGAGGAGAGTGAGGGGGTCTGAGTTTTAAGTTGCTCGCAAATAAAATTGCAAGTGTAGCCGGGGAGTTTTTCCCAGTGCAAAAATGAACTGCAGATGCTTATCAACAACAACAACAACAACAACAACAACAACAACAACAACAACAACAACAACAACAACAACAACAACAACAACAACAATACGAAGATAAATCCAAGAGAAAGCAGTGAAAGGGGAAACCGAAAGCAGATTTCTTGGAATAACTTGATGTGTTGCGATTGAAGTGACACCTACGTACAGCAGCGCAGGTGTCAAAAGCAACAAAAAAGAACAGAGTGAGCGGGAGATGAGGAGACAGAGAGGTAGATAGGGCGCAGAAAGAATATCTGAGAGGGAAAGAAGGGTAGAAGCTGGGACAAATGCGAACACATTTACTCTCGCTCTATGCTGCACTTATGCTTGTTGTCCTGCTGCGATTACGTTCCCGTCTACGTTACGTAACACATGACGTTAATGTAATGCACTGGCTAGTGGGAGAGGGGGTGAGCAGAGCGGTGGGAGAAGGGATGCGTCTGATGTTGAACTGTTTGCCCGCCCATTATCAAGTGCTGCTCGTCTGGTCTGCAGCTTAGCAGCGTCTTTAAGCAAATCTCTGAACTGCTGTTACAGTCTCTGTGTGTGTGTGTGTGTGTGTGCCAGGTGTGTGTATTAGTGTGACTATGTGTGTGTGTGTGTGTCTATGTGTGTGTTTGATGTATGACTGTCATTTTTACGTGTGTGCGATAAGCTGTGCTAACAAGCGACGCGTTTACCAACTGACTTGCTTACATTTGACTATATGAGAGCTGCGCTCTAGCTTTCTCTTTCTTTCGCACACACACACACACACTTGCTCGCTTTCTCTTACTCTCACTCACTCTCACTCTGACTCTTGGGTTTGCGGCAGCTCCATGTTAAATTCCAATTCACATACCTACATGGCATGTAGCTTCAAATTGCGTTAATGTACACATGTGTAGCTCTATATTTTTCCATACCCTATAAATGTTAGCATTCTGTGTGGTATTTTGAACAGCTACAAACTAACATTAAAGTGTAAAGATTTAATAATATGTATGTAGTTATTGTTAGGCTAAATATCTAGTAATATTTTAATGTAATTTACGGGGTATGTGCTAGTCATATATATAATTCAGCCGTACTTTTGCTTTGCCTTTAAGTTGACAGTTTGCAAGCTTTTGCTTTGCAGATGTATCAAATTTTAGAGGAATTTTCGGTATTTTTTTGAGCTAAAAAAATGTATGAAATTCAGTTTCAGATTAACAAGGAATTTCTGCAAATTTGCATTAAAAACAAAGCTTTTATTTATAAAAGTAAAATAAATGAAATTATTAAAGTGGCAATGGGAAAGAAGTCTATGTTCAGCTTAGTAGTCGTTGGATTTGAAGCTCAGCTGTAGGAAAATTTTTCCCTGACAGACATACCGATGCTATCGTATTTTTCTAGATTTTTACACTGTGATAATTATTTTCATTTCCGGCCAGAGAGCATGTCGGCGTCCATCAGCGATGACGGTGTGTCCTGCTCAGTTTACTGTGCAAAAACTTTGCCAAAGCAAAAATGCTGCTAAATGGTTTATGCACACATGAAAAATTAGCAAAAAAAAAAAAAACGTAGAAGAAAAAGTGAAAACAAGCGAAGAATAGAGCAGAAGGAAAAACTGAAACTAAATACGCATATGGAGTGGGTAAAATAAATGTAACATGTAATGATTGCAAAAGTTATAAAACGTAAATTAAGTTGAACGAATGAAGAGTTACTGCATCAGCAGCAGCAGCAGCAGCTAAACAGTAAATACAAAACGCGCATAACCTAATGAAAATACTAGACTCTCTCCCCTCCGCCACTTATGTGAAGAAGGAAACCCAAACCAAACCAAAAAAAAAATAATGGAATTACAAAAAAAAATAGTATCCAAAGCCAGGCACTCATTTGGTAAACCCGGGCAGAGCTAGAGCTACTCATGTTGTTTACAATGTTGTTTTGCAACTTTTTATGCAGCCAAAGCCAAAGGACATGATGAGTAGGGGTGAAGGGTAGGGGAGACCAGCAACTGTTTGCAAAACTATGAAATTAACTGCTTATTAAGGCAGCAACATAACATGGTGGGCGTGGCACTGGGGAAGAGGGCGAGGATGTGGGTGTGCTCACTGCTTTGCGACTACTTGAAGTCGTCAAGTGAAAGTTTTGCCAAATGGCATGGAAAATGTTTCGAGAGATATGAGAAGCCGGCATCATTAATTATTTTGCTCATTAGTGTATGCGATATGTGCGTGTATACATATGTGTGTGTGTGTCTGTGTGTGTATGTGTGTTTGCGTGTGGCACAAAGAATTTGCCAAGAGGCAAACAAGAGCTTGAATGCCAAAATGCTTCTAATATGCCATTAAATATGAGAATTGAAATTTAAATGCAATGCTATCTCCCTCTTTCTCTCTTCCTTTATCTCTGTCTCTCTTAGACATATAAATTCAACTGATTTAAGCGGATTTAACAGACATATAGCTACTTGATATGCATGTGTATAATTAAATGCAGATATACCTAATTAATACTGTTAAAGGTTGAAGCCAGAGCAATGTTTGACATGGATCATGTGCTCAATTTTAATACCATGCTGCCTTTGAAGTTTTGTTAGTCTGAGCTTTATTGAAATGTTCTCTAAAAGGCTATACAAAAGGTAACAAATGCCATATAAATATATGTATTTAAATCTGTTTATGCATATGTACATATATATATTTCTTGCTCTATCTTCTGAAGAGTTGGTGCAAAATTTTATAAAAACTCCGCCCATGTCATAAGCAGCACATGGCATAAAAAATGCAGCTGCATTTGGAGAGTGTGAATAAAATGCATAACAATTTACTTATATAAAATACAAGCAGCTCTATCTAAGCATAAACTAACTGTAAGTGCAACTGCAACTACAACTATGGCTGCACTTGCTGTGCTTCAACTTGAACTCCTTTTCAGGTTCTACTTCAACTTCAACTTCAACTTCAGCTCAACCATATCGAGCAGATTGGGCGCGTTTTTTACTTTAGCCCTCCCTCCCCCCATGGCTTATACATTGCCTTCTTAGCTTCATCTTTATGTTCATCTGGGACTGCCTCTACATCTCTGTGCTCCCCTTTAGCCCGGTTTGCGTCACGTAGAGAGAAAATGCCGTTCAAAGTCAAATCTACAGAATGGCTTCAAATGGGTTGAAATGTGTGCTTAAACATTTTATTTATCACGCAAAACGCTCACAATGCTTTCCATCTATTCATTCAACTCTACCCTTCCCTTCACCTCTCTCTATTTGTATTGGTGTACATGCGTGTCTCTGCGCGTGAGCGTGTTGTTGTTGTTTTTTGCTCTATGCAGCCAAAAAGCATGCAATCGTGTTTTTGATACCCCGCACTCAAATGCTGTGTCAAAGGGGTGGAATGAATAGTCTAGTTGTATGGTAAACATTTATACAAATTTTGCTTAAAACTGCGATTAGGTAGTATCTGTGAGTCGATCAATTGTTTAGTATTTTGCTCCCTTTGGCTGCTCACAAAATATGTATGCAGACAGCGCGCATTGAAAGTTTTCAATGATTTCGAGTCGCATTTATCGCAATTGTCTGCTTTTTTCACACTTTGTGCTAGAGATATGCACATAGAGAATTGTTTTTCTTCTTCTAGTTGTTGCTGTTGTAGTTGTTGTCGTTGTTGTTACCATAGTTGTTGTAATGTATGTTGTTTGTCCAAGTGTAAGTAAACCAGGCCAAAACTTCACTTCAAGTACTATGATTTTTTTCTCAGTTTAGCAATAAAGTTCAGCTGAAAACTGCTCCAAATTCTTGCAAATTTTTTTATTTACAAATCTGCGAACATATTAAAATTAATTTTAGAAAAAGTTTTAACTTTTTAACTTTTTTTGAATAGTTTTCAATTTTTACAAGCTCAATTTACTTTAGTAATACAGCTCCAAAAATTGAATTAAATAGTCTAGTATAAGTTTATTCTTAATGCAAAAGTTAAATATTTAGCTTGTTTTTCATAAATAAATATTAAACCTACATCTTTATATATATATAATATATATATTTTTTACATATTCCCCTGAAGTGTTTCTCAAGTGGGAACTGGCACACAAGTCCCTATATAGAATGATTTAAGTGCATTAAATCAGCTGCCAGGCAATTGATTTAGTTCCTCGTACTTTCACTCGGTTTTTCCTCCTCTCTTCCACACACACATATACAGTCTCTTTCATTATGCAATGTCTATGTCAATGTGAGAGTAAGTGGGCCGCGTGTGGCTGCCACAGTGGCACAGAAAAAAAAAAAAACTGAACGCCATATGAAATCGGCTGCAGGCCATTCTCAACGTTTGCAACATGTTGTGCGTGCCTTTTTAATTAACATAAAAATCTAATTTCCAGCACTTTTGACTTGTATATGTATATGTATATGTGTGTGTGTGTTAGAGGCGTCAGCAGTGTGTGAGTGTGTGCGTCAGAGTGTTATGAAAACAGCTTAACCTTATGGCCAACGATGTGTGTCATAATATGTTGGATTTGCTTGCAAGCGTGTGTGTGTATGTGTGTGTGTGTGTGTGTGTGTGAGTGTGCAGCTGCCTTTGGCATTGGCTTGGGCAAGGGCAATAGCTACAGCTTTTTGCTTTGGCTTTAGCTACCAACACCTGGCCAGAATGTTGGCCACATACGTTGTCAGGCATCATGGTAGCTCCGGCACATTAGCGACATTTACACGTCGCAGCAATTTCAAACAGCAGACGACATCGTTTTCCCTTGATTTTCCACAAGCCCCTCCCTACAAACCCCCACCACTTGCCCGCCATCATTTACCCTGACTCCTGTCAGCCATTAGACGCTGCCTTGACTTGTCTCCTCCTTCCTCAATCTCTGTGAGTCGCCAAGTCAGTCATAATCATTTTCATTGTCAACATTTTTGCGACACACGACACACAGAAAAATGCTGTAAAGTCTGTGTGACACCCTGTGCACAGTGAAGGCCCCTACTTTGGCAGAGAGAAGGGCGGGGGGGATTGCTGTTTTTCGTAGTCATTAGACGCAATTAGTAACCGTGTCTGGGCCTGTTAACTGAGGGTAATATTATTCCCAACTTGCGGCTACTCATTTAAATTGCTTATTTACAGCAATGCAAATTTGATTGCCTTTAAATTAAAAATGTTTAAATAACAGCAACAACAAGCAACCAACAACAACAACAACTTGGCCAATTGAGCTCTTGTTCTTGTGCAAACATTTACCAAATGGCCAACATTTTGCTCTAACAGCGAATAGCTGCACGAAAAGAAATGACAAAAACAACAACAAACATAGCTCACAAAAAAAAACATAGGATGGCACATACAACGGCACATACAACGAATAGTAAAATACACTAACTATAGTTAAACTGTGCTGTAGTTGTTGGCAGAAAGATTAAAGATGTTAGAAAAACGTGAATACTCCAATAAAAGTTATAGTTTGAAAATAATAAAGTTCTTTTAGCTTATAGAAACATATTTGTAGAAGCATATCTTTTAGATCGATAATTATTGTGCTATTAAGTTATACAATTTTTGTTGTAATTATTGTTCAATTTAGTATTCCTCACATAGTATCAATGTACCCGGAGTAGTACAGGGTATAGTTAGCTGTACATAAAGCAGAACTGGATGAGTTGCGACTGCGATTGTTGTCACTGCTCAAATTTCATGCAAATTTAGTCATTTGCCACGATTTACACACACACACACACAAACATACACACAAATGTGGCAAGAGAGAGAGAGAGAGAGAGAGGGAAAAAATAGAAAGAAAGGCAAAAATAGAGAGGGTAGAGCGATTGTCATAGATATATCGAAAGGCAAAGGCCAGTGCGACCTAGAGAGCTTGCATATAATCTATAGAATGTATGAGTGAATGTGAATGTGTGTGGATGTATGTGTATATGTGTGTGTATAAGTGTGTGTGTTTCTCTATGTATGTGGTGCACCCACTTCAAACGCGAATACAGCAGCATTTGCATTTAAATCTCATTAGTTTTTAATGGTTTTAGCTTACAAATTTCTTTCGCCTTTATTTTTGGTAGATTTTTATTTATTTATTTATTTTTTCGCCCAGTTTCAGTTTCGGTTTCAGTCGCTGGCATGGCAAGTGACAACTCTGTGCGATTTCCGGCGGAAATGGCATGACCGCTCTTTCGCACACACAGCGCAACACACTCACACATATACGCACAGACTTACGTATACACCCACACACACACACAAACACACACAGAATCATATGCACACATACAGCTAAATGCACAATTTGGCAACCGCATAACGCGTTTTTAAATGTGTCACGCCCACGTTTATGTACGCCCCTGGGCAGGCTAAACTGGCTAACAAGCTGGGCGCCATGTTTTCGTTTGCCATTTTGCCATTTTGTTGTGTTTATTTAATGAAATGCATATTAAACATATGTTTAGAATGAAAAGTATGTTGCTGTTGTTTAGCGATACCCTGTATACCTATTGAGAGCGGGAAGGTTTGACAGTTTAGAAATATCATGGAAACAACACTATAAAACAAACGAAAGATTTGTGATATTATTTGAATGTGTTATATTTAATATCAATCATAGAATACATTCAAATGATAATCCAAATTTCTCGTCAATTTTATAATGATAATGCCATTCATGTATAAAAATAATTTAGTATATGCATAAGAAGAATATAATATTTGACTTTTTTAGCTCTTTGATATTGATATAGATAGATTTTAAACTTTTTCATGATATATTTAAATTGATTATTTAGAATTTACTTTATGTATGGTAATCATTGAGAGACTTTTATATATTACTGGGTGTATTTTAGTTTTGCTTTTAATCTGGTTACTTTTATATTTGGTTGCTGTTGTAAATTTTGGCTTGACTTCATTGCATATTTACTTGTTGATTTGTTGTTGTTGTTTCGTGTTCTGTCAGTTGTTGTTCTAGTATAGCTACTATACCATTTAGTATAGTATTTGTTTTCGAATTTGTATTTGTATATTAGTTCCTGCTGTTTCAGCTGTCAGCTGCTTAATACTGTTTGAGTATTTATTACAGCCACTGTAGTTGATGCCAAAATTATAGTTGTTTGTTTACATAATATGAAATTAAATGAAATGACATGCAATAGATTAAAGAGTTTGCATTTATCAAAAACGTATACTTAATATAAACGGATTTGCGGTTTACAAAATGGATCTATAACGAAATAGGATTCCTATTTCGATCGCCATAATACTCACGACTAGCAGCCGTCATACTATAACAGACTTTTCCTGAAAGTTTAATTCAATAAAGTTCATGCACCTCATTTGCATTTCCCTACTATGTCCAGCGCCCTCCATTAACCAAGTTCCCCTATGATACAATCAGATAGTCAGATGGTCTGCAGTACTTACTTCGGTCTGTGGGGTAATATAAGTCGTTGGTGGTATTATTATGTTTATATCCATCATATAGCGGTCATTAATATCACTGCGAGGGAGAGAGAGAGAAAGGGGGACTCGTGTATGAGTGTTTAAATTTTCAATTCGCATGCAATGACTTAATTGTTCATAATTTTGTTATCTGATTAACACAAATTCCGCTTAACGATAATGACTTCATGCAGTTTATGGCCAGAGCGTGCCACGCGCTGACAGTCAACAAGGACGTGCAACAGCGGCAGGACGAACCGGACGAACAGTACAAGCGCCACAAACAGAACAAATGCTACAAACTATGAACTATGAAAAGTCCAGAGCAGACGCATGGACTCACAGATTATCCATTATCAAGTGCATGTCACATTATGCATACATGTAGGTATATATCCTATCATATATGATATATATATATATATATATGTTGTATATCAATGATATATATACATTTGCATGTATATATATCTGTATTGTCAGGCAGCGAACTCTCCAGAGGCCATTGCATTTTATCGCTGGCATAGCGCTGATTAAATATCAACGTAATTTATTATTCAAATTACGTTTATCGGGCGAACAGAGGCGCGACCCGTGCAAACGAGGCCCTGCATTTGCCGCTGTTTGTTTTATTGCATGTTGCAACCAGTGTGGGGGGGGGGCGACTAACGATAAGGTGCAACAGGGCGGCTACGCAATAAATTTGATAGCCTAACATTTACAGGTGTGTGTACGTGTGTGTGTGTGTGTGTGTGTGTAATATCACTAACACTAAAACAACAACCAATTAGCTATACACACATATATCACATGTAATTCAGCATGTTTATTATGTATGTACATGCACATACAAATATATGTATGTATGTATGTATATCGGGAAAATATTATGCATTTGAGTAGAACTAATTTCATATGCATTTATTAAAATAGCGCCTATAAACAAATTTATGTTTATAAATTGCTCAAGGCGTATTAACAAAGAAAAAAATTTAATTAATTAATATACTCTATTTGAAAAATACATAAATTCACTTAATTAGCAGAAAGATTACCCTCCACAAAGTAATTTTTGCGTTTTGCTCTTCTAAATTTCATCAGATCTTTAATAAATCTCTAAAATATTATATTTTGATTTTTTATTTATTGTTTAACATATATAAATTACTTTATGACTACTCGATTTGTGTGTACTAATCAAAAGGAGGACAGACGCAATTAATTATATATATTGCACCGAAAATACTCTGAAGCTCCATTTCCAACTATTTGATATTCGTTTCATTCCAGCCCCATCGTTTAAGCGCTATCACGCTCATATTTCTTTAAAGTTTTTTTAGGCCCCACTCGGTCTTTTTTTTATGCTCTCTTATTATATTACATATAATAGTATTCTTTTTAAAATAATTCAATTAAACACTGGGTATTCTACGGTTTCTCATTAACTATGCTATCATATTGTTTAATAATGATATATTAAACAAAAAAACATATGCTGTATTATGGTATTTAAATATTTTAAGCGTTAATTAAACAGTTAACAAGTAAACCCAATTGGTTTTTAAATTTATAAATAATATTTCACATTGATGGGACAAACAAGTATACATACATATAGATGTTATAGACATATATCATGTCTACCTGCATACATTTTTGATAGCGCAATTATTAAACTTGCTATCAATGCGCGTTCCTTGTAGGTTATTAAAATTTCAAGAGTTTTTCCCAGTTGTTGTTGTTGTTGCTGTAGGTGTTGTTGGTGTTGTTGCTGTTGGTGTTGTTGGTGTTGCTTTTGTTCAGCTGATTCGTTGAGCATTGACAACTTGCTTAAATATTCAATTATAAATTCATATACCCACGGTGTGCCGTGCGGCTCAGCACTTACCTATGTCAAGCCACGCCCCACTGCGTTGGGTGCTCTCTGCGCCCTTACTTGATTGTTCGAGTGTTGCCATTTTGGTGCTGGACCAGTGGCAGGGTCTAGGGCTGGGACATGGTCTGGTGTAGATTTGTGGCACGGCCGAAACGTGTTCAATAATTTTGTATATAATTTTGTCGGACTCGAACCAAAAATTGCGTCTCTGCCACATTGCATGCAACGCACATACACACACACAAACAAGTGACGCCCATTGTTTTTTTCATGTCGTTTTTCGCTTTTTTTTATCACATTTTTTTTTTGAGTTTTCCTCTGTGTAGTCATGAGGCCTACAAATCGAGTCATCAATGTGCTTGTCGCTCCCAGGCCATAAGTTTTGTTCAGCTTGAGTTTTTTGGCACTTTCATTCTGGTTGTATTTTTTTATTTATTTATTTTTTTTCATTTTATTTTGGTTGCTGTTGTTGGTCTGTGTGTCCTTTTTTTGTTGTCCTGTTGGTGGCCTCACGGCTCCGGGCACATTAAACTCATTGTGTTTATGGCATAAATTTGCATGTTTTCCACGTAAATTTTTCAATTTGAATAGGCGACCGCGCGTATTCGTTGATCCCACACCTAAAAACTAGGTTCCTGCCTCTGGGTTGTAGATTGTGGTCTGAGCATGGGTCTAGCTATGAGTCTTTGGGTATGGGTCCTCAGTTAGGGTCGCAATGCGCCTTTGTTGGGCCCTGGCCTTTGTAAGTTGGCTACACTTTGATAGAGTATCAATGGCATTATGGCTGTCATGCAAAGTTTGGACAGTGAATTACAAACTATTGATGGAATTTCCACACATACGAATTATCCAAGAATTTACTCAAGAGATTACATTTCTGACTAGGGATTGTATTATGGGTTTTCTCTATTAAACTATATTTATACGATCTTTAATAGCGGCTGCATTTGGACAACATTTAAACAATTTCTAAGAGTTCTTTCGAAGTTTCTTATCCCATACATATTTTTAAGTTTTTATCTTAAAAGCACTACAGCAATAACAACAAGGAATAGTATCTCTCCTTTTAGTTACAGTTTATTCATTCAACCTTTAGCACATTTCGAAGTGTTTATCGAAGTATCAAAGTGCACGAGCGAATAATCATCTAATTTATAGAGTATTGCTGTGCTTATGGCCTCTGCTTATGTCGTCTATACTTTTTTATTTATATTTATCGCTTACGAACCCAAAAACATCAACTACAACGACATATACACATTCACACACACTCACTCACACACAGAAACACAACAAAAATTTGCAGTTCTTTTTATTTGGTTAACAATGTGGCCGAGCTAAGCTTAAGTTTTATTGCTATATGAGTGGGTTCGCTCACTCTACGTGTCCATGTGTGAGCCTATGTGTGTTTTTGTATGTGTATGTGTGTGGGGTGTTTGGGTTTATGTGTATGTGTATATAAGTGTCAAAGGCATGTGTTTAGCATGCCTCATTTGAGCACAAATACACCTGCAGCTATCAATTATGCAAAGAGCAGAGCCGTATGCCTCGTCCGTCCAGTCGGACTGGGTTAGCTGGAAACAAGCAAACAGCAGGCGCCATCAACGCCATCAGAGTCAACGCTAGCGCCATACCAAGCCATATCATGCCACGCCCGCTTCTGTCGCCTCTATGGCTGAGGTAGTGGCAAAGGCATAGACTGAGTCTGAGGCTCAGGCCTTTGGGGTATGCGAAGCCAGTCAACATCGGGCCGGATGGCTGGCTGCCTGCCTAAATTAATTTATTGGCCTGCTCGCATAGACCGAATAACTGCAGTTTGCATAATCATGCCAACACATACACAGACACACAAACACACACACATACACACAGAACACACACACATAGACGCACACACATTTGGAGAGCTTATAAAATATTTATTCAAACTGCAAGTTGGCTGGCAACACTTGCAGTTGCAATCTGCAAACAGCCAAAACCAACGCCAGAGTCAAAACTTCAAGCCATAACCCGTACTGTAGTCAGAGCCAAGACTTGCTCCTCCAGAGGTAGCACAAATACCACCATCTAAGCAGTCTAGGCATAGCTGGATGGGGAGTCAATTTGTTTACCTGACATGCATTCTGCCCCATAATAAGCATATACCATTAAAGACAGAGCAGGAGGCGAGAAGTACAATGGGGACTCTGACGTCCGTGCGAGGTGAGGATATATAATATTTGTGCGGTCTAGGATCGAGTAAACCAAGCAGGCACAGCTGGAGCTGGAATTTAAGCAAAAAGATAGCAAGTGCTGCAGATATTTAAATACCCTGGAAAATGTATAGAAATCTTTCAGATTTTCAGAATTTCTCTTATATCTTTAAACGATTATATATATTCTAACAGCAACTAAAATATAAATTTATATATAGTTTATTTATGTTTCTTTATGAAATCATTATCTGTATTTCCAAAAATTTAATTTGTTGGGCGTCACATCCGTACTCTTTAAAAAACCTGAAATTTAATTATAGATAATGACAAACTGTGTGCCACGCCCATAGTTAAACGTTGCCTAATTACCGGTTATGTTAAATTCTACGAAAACTTATCGAACTCTGAGCAAGGACACCGCCCAGCTCATCAATTATGTGGCCCCAATACAAGAGCTTATAAAAGCCAAGGATAAACACAGCACGGTATCAGTGCTAGAGTATCGATAGTAGAAGTAGAGAGTGCATGTGCAGAGATGTTGCCACGCTTTCTGAGCAGCTCGTATCCTATGGAACGGCACTACTTCTTGGTGCCGAAATTCGCGCTAAGTTTGATTGGCTTCTATCCGGAACAGGAGCGTACTTGGACACTGCGTGCTTGGAGTTTCATCAACTTCTTCATCTTGACGTATGGCTGCTATGCGGAGGCACATTATGGTATACATCAGATACCCATTAATATTACGGTAGCCCTGGATGCACTCTGTCCTGTGGCATCGAGCATTTTGTCCTTGTTGAAGATGATTGCCATTTGGTGGTACCAGGATGAATTCAAGTGGCTCATACAGCGCATCAGGAAGCTAACGGAGCAGCAGCAATCAGAGCGTAAGTTGAAGTATAAACGACGCTTTTATACCCTAGTCACACGTCTGACCACGCTGCTCTTCTTTTGCGGTTTCTGCACGAGCACCTCATATTCCGTGCGGCATCTGCTCGACGGCATGCTACGGCGAGTGCACGGCAAGGATTGGATCTATGAGACGCCCTTTAAAATGATGTGAGTTGTCTTTGAAATATTCTACAGTAAATTCTTGATACTTTAATCTTTTATAGCTTTCCTGATCCTTTGCTGCGTCTGCCACTCTATCCGTTCATCTATATGCTGGTGCATTGGCATGGCTACATCACTGTCGTCTGCTTTGTGGGCGCCGATGGTTTCTTTCTGGGTTTCTGTCTGTATTTGACTGTCCTGCTGCATTCTCTGCGTGACGATGTCTGCGATTTGCTGGAGTCGAAGGATAATGCTCCATTACCTACACCACAGCAGGAAACGCGCATTGTGCACGCTATGGAGAAACTTATTGATCGTCATAATGAGATAGCCGAGCTAACCGAACGATTATCTGGCATTATGGTGGAAATAACACTTGGTCACTTTGTCACTTCCAGTCTGATTATAGGCACCAGTGTCGTGGACATGCTACTGGTCTGTTTTACTGTTGCATACCAAAGATTTATTTTATTAAACTCTTGTATTTGCTTAGTTCTCTGGAGTGGGCATTATAGTCTATGTGGTCTACACTTGTGCAGTGGGAACCGAAATCTTTCTCTACTGTCTGGGCGGCACTTTTATTATGGAAGCGGTAGATAATACATTAGATTTCTATTTGAGAGTATTATTATATTCTGTATGCAGTGTCTGGATCTATCTACAAGCACATTCAATAGTCATTGGCATGCTCATAGTGTGCGAGTGCAGAAGATGGCACTGTTAATGATTGCCAGAGCTCAGCGCGTGCTCATCATCAAAATACCATTCTTCTCCCCCTCTCTGGAGACCTTGACATCGGTATGTGTTGTGGTTAAGTTGCTCTTACTATATCAACATTTAATATTCTATTTTTTTTTTAAACAGATTCTACGCTTTACAGGCTCACTTATTGCCTTGGCCAAGTCTGTAATATGAGCGCAGTTTCAGCTATGTTGGGAAATGACAGAAATTTAATATAATAATATATTTCCAATTCTTAATTTTAATAAATAATTTTTTTAATAATTCCTTAGCAAATTCCAGAACTTACAAATCATATTCTAAATATGCATTTAATATACTTTTCCATTTCTGTTTATATATTTTGCTTTTATTGTTTACATTTTCGTTTTCTTCTTTCCTTTTCTCCACTTGAGCAACGGGCTGAATCAGTTGCATATTATATATTTTAATAACAATTCTTTATAAATATTAAAAATTTCTGTTCTTTTATTAATTGTGGACTGCAATATCTTTACATTTGGTGCAACGTATTTTGCTGTACTTTTTATGCTTTTGTGTTTGCTTTGTTTTTCACTTTCTCTCTGTTTATTTGTTGTGCTTTCTTCATTGAGCTTTCGTTTGTTATTGTAGTTTATGTTGTTGTTGTTGTTGTTATTGTTGTTGTTTTTGTTGTTGCTTGTTGAACGAGGAATCGTTGTGTTTAACAGCTCTGGCAAATTGGTTTCTCTTAACGGAACTCATCATCGTGTGCTCCTTATGCCTTTACCTTTGCCCTTGCCTCCCTCTTTACCATTCCTGAGTCTCTATCTCTCTCTATTACTCTCTTCCGCCTCTCTCTCTATCCATTACTGTCTCCCTTTTCATCTGTTGCTACGCATTGAACTGTACATTTGTGCTGCATTACTCTTCAGCTGCAATTGCTGCTGCTACTGCTGCTTCTTCCTGCTGCAGTTCATTTCCATGCACTCACAGATACTCACACACACACAGCACCACACACAGAATGACAGATAGACAGGTACCCACACACACACTCACACACACACACCTTTAATGACATCCGTTGAGGGCGCCGGTGCTTGCCTGTCCCTCTTCATATCCGTTTGCTGCAGCTGCTGCTTCTTCTGGTTGTTGCTGCTCTTGTTGTTAGGCTCTCAAAGGCTTCTCTCAGCTTTTACTCTCTTCTCCGCCACCCCCGTCCCTCTCTTCCTTCCACTGCTTTCACACATCCATTTGGCATTGTTCATGCACAAATTTTCTGTTCGCTCTTGCTGCTTAATGCTGTAGTCCTTGAAATCCTTTGGCCTCACGCGCGCCTATCTGCCACGCAATCTCTGGTGCTGCTCTCACGCAGCTCTTCTCTGTCTCACTCTCAATTCTTCTCCCTCACTCTCTCTCACTCTTTCTCTCCCTCACTCTTCTCTCACTCTTTCTACATCTTCAGCTTTGTCTGTACGTCTTTGTTTCGTTTGGCATTTGCTTGTTTATTTTCGCTGGCGCCTCCTTTTGTCAAAAGTGCTTTTGCTTGTAATGTGTTCGACATTGGACCGCAAACAGCAACTGCCATAAGTTCATGCCCCACCTACCCCTATACACCTACTTTACCCCTTTTCTCAACCCGCCCGTTCCAGTTACCCTTACACTTGCAGCAGCCCTTTAGTTCGCTTCGGTTTTTGGTTCGTTTTGGTTTGGTTTGGTTTGGTTTGGTTCCGTTTCAGTTCATTTTGCTTCTTGTTGCTCTGTTTCTGTTTCTCTTTCATTTTGTTGTTGTTGCTTTGTTGCTATTACTATGTTGTTGTTGCAATTGTTGTTGTTGTTGTATTTCTACTCTCTTACTCTATTTTCGTTTTAATGCTTGTTGTTGGCATTCGTTTTCACATTTTTATGTGCATTTATTTTGCCATTTTGTGTTCGAGCATATGTGTGTGAGTGTGCGTATGAGTGTGCGTGCGAGTGTGCGTGTGACTGAGTGTATTCGTTCTTGTGTGTGTGAACTCTACATACGCAATTTTTGCACTCAAGTTTACCTACTTTTTATGGTAAACATCCCAAGGTTGCTTGTTTATTCTAGCAAAAATGTATTTAGGTGCGCTTAACTACATCTATATACACAAACGAATGTGTGTGTGCGCGTATGTGTGTGTGTGTGTGTTAAAAGAGGTTAGAGCTTTTGGTCTGCGCCATTGACATTTGCAACTGTATTAGCCCCCAAAATAAAAATAACCCATAAATAAGTTAAATCAACACTCAAATCAATCGGAAAACAATTGAAACACAATTTAAACTAAACTTTATTCTTCCTTTTCTTTAATTTAATTTGATTTGATTTTCAAAATTGTAAGCGTTCATTAATTTAATTTTATTTAAATTCATTTTAAAGCTTGAATGTGAAATTTCGTGATGATTTTTTGTTAAATTAATTAGGCTCAAAAGTCAAGCTGATGCTTGCTAAGTCAAGCTCATAAAGGTAGCTAAAGACTCTCATACACTCATTCATATTCACTTTCACACACACTTGCACACATGCTCACCTGCCCAGGTGTGCCTAATTAAAGGCTTAAACAAACAAAAGACAATTCAATGAAAAGAAAGTAGAGAAGAAAGTAAGAATTGAATAATGTAAGTGAAGTGTATATTCCACTTTTTTTAATCTATCATTAAATAAAAAGGAATTTTGAATACTGAATTTTGAATAGAATAGATAAGAAAATATTCATTGGTAGCTATTATTTTTGAGATTTTATTTAATCAATTGAACTCAAACATTTTTTTTTTTAATCTTTGCCAATCCGACTCATTTTAATTTTTCGTAAATATTTTTATTCAAACAAACTTAGCAAAGTTTTTGCAATTTCTCCAGAAGATCGCAATGACAAACATTCGACTTTCGTCTCTCTTACTCTCTATCTTTCTCTCTCAAGTGCGGTAATCGTTAATTTAATTTTAATGGTGCAATAAGTCAATCATTCAATAATGAATAAATGGCACGGCTTTTATGCTGCTAATAAAAATTCGTAAAATTGAATTGATGCAATGCCAAGTGTACGTAACTTCTGTGCCATAAATTTTTGAATAGGCCACAGCCAAAGCTAAAGAGCATAACAAGCTTCTGACGCTCCTCCTCCTGCTCCTGCTGCTGCTGTCGTTGCCACACCAAAATAATTTTATATGTCATTTTTACCTACACGACTAATTAAATTTCGCTTTTTATGAGCTGGCGAAGCTCCGAGCGAGTGGAAAAAAAGCAAGGGGAAAGAGAGAAAGCGCAAGTGAAATGTAAATAAAAACAGGAAGCGACGCTGAATTAACGAAAACAAACACGAGCAGCTGTAAAGCAAAAAAAAAAAAAAAAAATACGGGCAAGCAACGAGTGCGCTTGCAGCGAGAGGCAAAGACGAATGGAACGAATGGGACGAGTGAAACGAGATGCGACGAGTCAACGAACGGCGGGTTACAAAGGGGCGAACGAACGAATGAGCGACTAAGCGACTGAGCGAGTGTCACGCGCTTCTGGCAGCGCTGCAGACGTCGCTGTCGTCACATGAGTGAAATTTTAAGCAGGCGACAAAGTCTTTGGCCAATTTTTAGAAACCAAAGACACGTGCAAGAGTGTGAGTGTGTGTGAGTGTAAGTGTGTAGGTGTATGAGTGTGTGTGCTTGTGTGTTTGTTGGGCCAGTGTTTAGGAGGCGGGAATAACGAACGATCCATTAAAATTCCGTTGGGGCATTGCAAAATAAATCCACTTGCAAGTGGTGCAAAGAAAAAAAAAGGCGCAAAGCAAAACGAGACGAGACACAAAAGCTTAAAAAAATTGCTAGAGTGATTACCTAAGGGCATGCGCGGCTACAGGATATCCTATAATTGCTATTGGATTTATGGAATATATTGAAAGAACTGTATAATGTTTCATCTATTTATTATTTGGAAAACTTTATTTAATTTATATATTATTTAATTTATATAACATTTTTAACAACATATTTAACATCTTAACACATTTAATACTTAATTTATATTAAGTTTATATTTAATTTATGTAACACAACATTTTTAGTATATGGAATCAATATTTTCTCCATAATTTTTTTTAATCGTTTTCTTTTCAGTTTTCATTTTTCTATTTCAGTTTTTATTCATTACACCCGCTACATTTATTGGTCTAGGGTATGCCCAAACTCGTCATCGTCAGCGTTTTGGCGTCAAATGCCAATCGCATGTGATTCCTAGTTACCCCCATCCATTCGACTCTAAAACCGCCAACTTCACAGCCTCAGCCCCAGTCCCAGGCCCATTCCTAGAGAACTCACACACACACACAGATACACACACAATGCTTTTGGCCTTGTGATATGCGAAATGGCAAAACGAATGTTATTTTTGTTATTTTTTCGCTCATCTCTGATGTTTTCAGCCTAAAAGTGTGCATTGAAATTCAACACGCAGCGTGGGAGATGCTGCGAATGTATGGGATTGTCGAGGCTCGAGGGCCTATATCTAAGTATCTCTGTCCCTGTCCCTCTCTCTCGCTCTTGGTATATATCTTTGTGTGTGTTAGAGAGTTAGCGCTAAGAGCCGCTTAAAATTAGCGTAAGATCTTGGCTTGTTTAAAGCGACATGCGAACTGGGAATCAGAGAGTACAGATGGATGCATGACAAAATTTGAAAATAATTGCCACGTGAAGGAGAATCAGTTTGTATACTATAGTCGAGAGTGCACGATTCACATATTGTTTAAATCATATTAAATAATATATATTATGTTCCTTTAGGAGAGCCTGTAATTTTGAGAATAATATGCATGGTTTCTCTGTACTATTCGGTATATTTTAAGAATGGGAATGTCTTTTTATTCGTCTCATGAAATTATATTGAAAATAGAGAAGAAACTACATAGTGTCTAAAGTATTCAAGCCTTTCGCTTGAGGAATTTCGAGTAATTGAATAACAGAAATATTTATAATAATGAAAATAATAGTTAACTTTTATTTGCGTACATTCTTCAGCAGCTGAGCTTCAATGCAATTATAATACAAAAAGAATTTCATTTGAAGCTCATATGAAGTTTGCTGCATATGTGGAGTCTCTGTTCGAATTCCTGATAGAATAGCAAAGTTTTCCTTTTTAAGAAACTGAATTATTTATAAGATACGTTTTATTTAATAAAATTTGACGCTTCTATGCTTTAGCTGCTTTGAGGTCGTCGTGTGCATATTTCGTATGCTTTAAACTCCATGGATGGTATCTGGAACCGCATTGGAGCTGCTGCTCTTAATTGTTGCTCAAGTTTTTCCTTTTTTTATTTTATTATGTATGCTGTGAGTTGGAGGAGCTGACAGACTACGCGCAATTAGAGACAACAGCAACAACAACAACAATTGCTACAGCTCTGCACCTACTTTAGCCACTCCACAATATTCGTGTGTGTGTGTGTGTGTGTGTGAAAGAGAGTGTATGTGTGTGTGTGTGTGTGTGTGTTGCCCGCTGGCACATAATCTGCATACAAATGCGTTGATTTGCCTAATCGACGCCTATTTGTACGGTCCAAAAAGCGGCAGGCGAAACTTTTGCGCCATGTTTAGATGTGAAATTATCAAAACGAGAACAGTGGGCTCTACCAGCCGGGGTGTTTGGGGGGCGTGGCGGGTATTACGGGAAAACGCGAAGCAAACGGAAAATAAGCCGGCATTTAATTTTTGGAAGCGAGCGTGCAACACGCATTAAAATTAAAAGCTAACAAACGGCACAGCGAAGACGTAGACGCAAACGCAGATGCGGACGATGGAGGAGAGCACCAGGACGAAGGCGTCACTGGCGACATGAAGCGTACGTGCTGCTACAGATCGTTGGAGGTGGAGAACGTTAAGATGTGTGCACAATGTGATGTAGGGGGTGCACAGTTGAAGGCGGGCACTCAACAATGTTTTGCATTTGCATGAAAATGTTTTGCATGGCATTTTCCAAAAAAAAGTGGATTTTTTTTAGTCCTCTTTTTTATTTTGAGGGCAACAATCTAAGAGGAAATTAAAAAAAGTACATGTTCAACTGTGACATACTCTGTAATCTTAAAGAGATCCCGATTTATGCTCCACAGATTTAAAAAGATTCCGTTCAGGTGGAATCAGATGAATCGTAATTGAAAACAACGATAGCTGTATATCCAAGTGAATGGGCATTATAGTAGAATTGTTCAAATTAAAGGTAGTTGTCACTCTCGAAATAAAATATTTAAATAGATTTTTTGTTGGCATATTTCTAAAATAAATGGCTATAAATAAATCGATTTGTCTTAGCTATCTATAGCCTATTTCCATATGCAGCTCAAGCTTCTTTGAAGCTACCGAAATCAATTGGAAAATTCGCTACCAAACAACATTTCTCTTTTCGTGTTATCTTTTCTTCTCTCTCTCTCTCTCTCTCTCTCTCTGATTCTTTTACAGTCTTTACTCCCACACACATATGTCATTTAATGATATAGACGATTGGCATTGCCATTGCCATTGTCTTCGATATGTCTGCGGCACGTGCTATGCCTTTTCGTAGTCTCAGTCGTTCTACCCCTATACTTAACTCTTCAGCTTTGCCCCTTCGTTTACCCCTTTCTTCGTAGTATGGCACAAAGCAAATCGTTTTCTTGCCCCTTTCACTGCTTCGGTCGTTTTTTGTTGGGCTTTTGTAACTGTCACTTCGATCGTTGCCTGATAAACGACGCTTGGGGAACCATTTTCATTTGCTGCCCCTAACATTTGCGCATTTCCGTTTCCGTTCGCTCGCTTGCCTCAGTCGCTGACTTCCGTTGTGAATTTGCCGCCTGTCATTTCTATAGCGCCTGCTGTCTGTCTGTCTTCTTGCCGTGCTCTGCCTCTTTCCCCATTTCTCTCTCTCTCTCTCTCTCTCTCTTTATCTGCCGGCTCAGCCGCTTGGTGACAATTTGTTGCTGTTGTTGCGCAAATTATAGCCGAGACTCAAGGCGGTAATTACTATTTTATATGAGCGCGAGGGTTGCTTATTAAGTAATTCAATTGTTGACGAAGAAGTCAAATCAAATACGGATTTTGAGCAGGGGCAAGTGGCAGATTTTTGTGTTTATTTATGTTGATCAAATTGTGCACAGATTATTTTAAATTTCGAATTCGAACTATTCATATATTTTATATATATTTTATTATAAATATAATTACACTATAATATATATATTTATTATATATTTTATTTATATTATTTATTTCTTCAATTTATATTTCTTTACCTTCAGAACTTACTGCACAACGCTCGACTTTAATTGCACTTTCAAATGGAAAATGCAGTTCATAAAATGAACAGAACTCTCTCTTTCGCTGGCTAATTCCCTAGCTTATACGCTCTCCATTCTCCACTCTGTCTATCCATCTCTCTGTCTCTCTCTCTCTCTCTCCCTCTCTCTCTGTCTCTAATGTGCTGAACGATAATCGAATTGGAGTTTTGTGCAAAATTATGCGTGCCAGGGCAGCGTGTGCAGGGAGCACAGTGTAACCAGGGTCTCACGTAATTTATTGGCCTTCGACGCTGCTTTGGCTGCTAAATATGGAAAATCATCGTTGCAATTAAAGCGTTGCACATGGCATAATTTAGCGACACCTTTTGGCCACAGCAGCACATAAATTCCAGGCTGCATGCCCCCATAGGGCCACAGGGATTCCTAGATGCCTGGGCTAGAGGTTAAAGCTAATGGCTGAGGCGATAATTTGCAATTTGTGGCAGAGGCAGCTTAAAAATAAAGGGAAAATGAAAACGATGCTGTATTTTTATTTTATATATATACTATATACTATATATATAAATTGCAGTTAAGCAACAACTGCAATTGGCCCCAGTGTTCGAGCCTGAACCGCTGCCCCATGCGCCTTTGCGGCTTGTTGCAACAGCAGCAGCAGCAGTAGTAGCAACAAATCTGTTGGCCTCTGTGTGTGCCACGACACTCTTGACTCCAGTGTCCTTGTCCTTGTTGTTGTTGTATTTGTTGGCCTGTCTTTAACCGGTTTCTGTTCTTCTGCCTCTTCTTTTTTATATTTTGTTTGGCTGGCCAACGCCGCCATTAGGTTAAATATTTTATGAACCATTAAAAGTTTTGAAAATTTTATGGCCGCTTTGCATATAAACATGCCCAAATACATAAAATCGAGAGCCAAAAGAGCTGCGCGTCTAACTGCCGTCACACAGCATCGACAGCTCCTTTTCACACACACACACACACACACACACACACACACACACGCAAACAGCCATACAATATACTCTACCCTGCATACTCTTCCTCTCGACTCTCACTCTGACTCCGTCTCAGCTACAGCTACAGCTCAGGCCTTGGCTCTCGCTGCGGGCTGTGTGGCAGCATGTCACGACTTGTGCAAATGACTGGGCCATCAGAGAGTGCCAAAAGCAGCTCATAAAACATACACGCCAAGTGTATGCACATATCACATAAGTACATGCAGTGTGAGAGTATGAGAGAGAGGGAGAGAGAGAGTCAGAGAGATTGTATAAGAGAGTGACAGAGAGCGAGAGAGCGCTTGTACTATATATTGTAAGTATTTTTGACAACAAAGCGAAATGTGCAAAGTTTGTTGAGCTCAACAGAGAAAGAAATGTATGAAATGAGCGCGCAATGAAAGTTTCTCTTTTTTTGGGATGTGGCATGAAACCGGAAGCTGTCGATGGCATTGTAACGATGTCACAAGGCAATAATCGTTCACAATAAACAGCCAATGCCAAAGCAACAACAACAACAACAACAACAATTGCAAATCATCTAGTAGTATATTATTTGTATGTTCAAATAAATCAAGCATCTTTTAATATTAAAATAAAATATAATTCTAATTTTCATATTTATATATTCATAATTACAATTTGCTGCAATTTAAACCACAAAACTTAAATAAAATGAAAAATCTAATTAAATTATATTTAATGCTTAATTATACTCAATGCTCAAAATGCTCTTGAAAAAGCCGAAACAATTTATAAATGCCAGAAGCTGATAGTTTTTTAAGTACATGGTGTATATATATATTATTTATGCTATATTTAACGAGTGCATGCATTTTTAATATTGACTACTCGACCTTACAGCTGCTCAGCTCCATTCAAATGCAGGTTTTCCCCTTTTTGTGAGGCCACAGACTTGCGGCTATGTAAACACTTGAAATTTGCACAAAACATTTTACAGATTTGTGAACCTAACAACAACAACAACAATAAACATCTACAGCCTTTGGGCCAAAGTTTTTGTTAGTCGCCTGCGGGAAGTAAAAGTTGTTCTTGTTTTTGGTTGGGCAAACAAACCGAAAGACGATGAGAGAGAGAGAGAGAGAGAGAGAGAGAGAGAGGACAGCTGACAGTTGCAGGTGTAAAACTAAACCTAAACGAATGACTAACTGACTGTCTAACTGTGTGACACATATGCAGATGCACTAGCACAAGGACAACAGGCGAACAACAACAACAAAAAAGGCGAAGAGTAGGGCAGGGCAGAGGCAGAGAAAAGAGACAGCAGCTGAGTGTAAAGTTTAAAGCGCGTGCGAAACTTTTAATTAACAAAATTAATGTTATGGCAACGAACACACACAAACACACACACACACACACACACACACACCCTAACAAACACACACACACCAACAAACACACACACATGCAGAGAAACACACACTTAATCAGGCAGCTGTAGTTGGTAACTGAAATATGCCACGCCTACAAACTGCATGTTTATGCAAGAGAATCGACGATATAGTGCCAAGTGCATTTGATGTTGATGTTGCTGTTGCTGCTCATTAAAAGCGCCTCAACACTAACAACAACAGCAGCTGCAACGGCAGCAACAAAAGCAACAACAACTATAATAACAACAACAACAAATGAGTTAGTACAACTATAACAACGGTTGCAATTCTAGCCCTGCAGCATCGCAACGTCGCTGTCAATGTCACACGCTGCGTATGCTTAATTTCTATGCAATTTTTTAACAGCGGCAAGCGGCAAGTAGCAAGCAGCAAGCGGTTGTGGCAAGAAGCAGCAGCAGAAACGTGCGTGAGTACTCAACATTGCCAGTTGCTCATTTAGGTTTATTTGCAACATTTGCAACATTCGCAAAGAAGTGTGAAAGCGGAAAGGTAAAGAGTTACCGAGTCTGCACTGAGAAAAAAATCAAAATTTCAAAGTATTCATATTTTTAAATAAATAAATTAATTTAAGGAATATATTAAATAATAAAGCATAAAACTATTAAATATTTTAAAGCTAAAAACAACACTAAAAAATATTTTGCATTGCAAACTCAAAGGATTTTTTTTCAAGTGTAATTTGTAGTGGCAAATAGTTGGTACACTGCAAGTTTTGCTTACTTTCGTGCACGAAATTTAATGAGCAACATTCGTGCGTTGTTTGCCAGCAAATTGATGATGTGAATGAGTTGGAAACACAGCCTTGATATAGTACTAAGGCAAGGCGAAAATAAATCAGTAAAATATATACAAGTCTTAACAGAAATTACTAAGCAAAAGTGAATTTTAGAATTATGGCTTAATTTATATTTCTAATGCCATGAACGTATGAAAATTTGCATTTTGTAAGCTGATTAATATGAATAATAATGCAAATACTTAGATTGTATTAAAAAAAAAGGAAATGCAGATAATGAAATGCTGTGAGCATTTAGGCAAACTAATCATATCAAAAGATTAGACATTTATTGTATCGTCTTATACAAATACTTATGCGTAATAAATTAGATAAATCTAATTTTCAATTTGCATTGCAATTGTTGTTGCATTTGTTGCAGCAGTTGCATCTTCTTAAGTTTGTACTATGCTGGAAAATTACATTCTGGCCGCAAGACAATGAAGAAAACTGAAATGAATGAGATAATTTCATTAAGCCAACAGCTTCATCATTGGCTCACGTTTGCCTCAGTCATTCAGTCTGTGGGTGTCTCTGTCTTTCAGGTCTCTCGGTCTCTTGGTCTCTCGGTTTATCAGTCCTACACTCTCAGAGTCAGAGCCATATCCGAATGGATATATATGCTGATGTGTGTGCACATATATTTGAAATGGTGCGTGAATTTTACCAGCTTTACTTCACTGCCTTACTATAGCCTGGCCACGCCCACTTAATGCGCATCAATAGCAAACAGCAGCAGCAGCAGCAGCAGCAGCAGTAGCAGCAACAGCAGCAGCAACATCATCTGCAGCAGCATCGTCATTGTAAATGTAAATGTAAAACTCGACGCATTAATTATGCAACGAGTGCCTGAGCGCAAATAAGTACCACAAAGTGCATGATTGTATGTGAGTGTGTGTGTGTGTGTGTGTGTGTGAGAGACAGTATGTGTGAGTGTGTGTATTCGAGTACTCGTATCTGTGAACATTTATGTATATTAAATACTTTTAAATGCATCTATATGATGACCATGATTATAGTGTGGCTTAAGTGGATAACATTTCAATTAAATTGCGAGCTCTTCACCTACAGTACTCGGTGGTTCAACAGCTCAACAATTCAACAATTCAACAATTCAACAGCTCAACAATTTGAACTTTAAATGGCCAACCGCAAATCGTGGCCCATAAAACACTGTACGCCTGATTGTCCGACTTCCGTCAAAGCCATCATCAGCGGTAATTCAACGTTTGCTTCATATTACATTCGATGCACATTAAATGGCATTTTTAAAGAGTATAATACATTCAGATACCAAAAATTATATCAGAATATTTGTTTAAATAAATATAATATTTTTTATATATTTCTTTTTCCATTGCTATTCAATTTTGAAGATACAGTCTTTTACATATTTGATTTAATTTATATATTATTCCTTTATTTAGACAACGAATTCTTTTCTCTTTATATATAGGGTATTTGTTTGGCACATCATGCCTAAATTTTATGGCCACTTGTACTTGTTGTTTATTGTTTTTAAAGCCAGAGCACGCCGTAGTTTCTGTCTGCTGCAGCTGTGGAGTCTTTTACTTTGTGGCTCGCTGAGAATTGCCGCTTGTCTTTCCCATACTCCGCTCTCACTCCCTCTCTAATTTTTGCCGTTTCTCTCTCTCTCACTCGCACGCCCTTGGGCTGGCCACAGCATCTGTCGCATTAACCAGCGGCCATTTTGTTTGCGCTGGCCGTCCGCGTACGCCATTGTCTGTGGCAATGGCTGCCTTCGTCTGCTTGTTATTAAAATACATAAATAATAAGCGGCATGTCAGCAGCGGCTTTTGTAGATCTTGTTGTTGTTGTTGTTGCTGTTGTGTTGCTGCTGCTATTGTTGTTGCTGCTGCTGTTGTTGCTGCTGTTGTTGCTGCTGTAGTTACTGCTACAGCAGTTGTTGTTATTGTTGTATATTGTTATAGCTTTGGCTGGCACTTAAGCGGCCGCATCCGCATCCGCATTCGCATTCGCAGCTACCAACAGGCTGACAGACACCCAGACATTCAGACAGACAACATGATATTTTCTGTATTTTCTATTTTTTTTTTTCATTTTTAACAAAGTGACAGAGCAGCCGGCGTGGCGTTGGTTATTTTGGTTCTTTTGAGTGGCTGATGCCTGTTGGCTGTCGGTCAGCTTATTGCCCAAGCCTCATTTTAAAGGCTGCCAAATTAGCTACAGATGCCATAATATAATGCTTGTATACTATATATATACGCTAGCTATGGTATGGTATTTATAGTCAGTCGTAGCCATAAACATGAGTATGCAAATGTTCATTGTTCTATGGCGCAAGCTGATTGATCGCCTTAATGCACTACGTTTAATACGAATACATTCAAACCTATATATATATAGAAATTGTTTTCATTTTTTTTTTAAATATATGTGTTTAAGCAGAATCGAGAATTTTTCGCTTATCTGCCAAATATGCATAATGGCATCGCAATTACAAACAATGGTTTATTCACTGAGATATGGCATTTGCTGTAGGCGCACATACATTCTATATACCCATACTCATGCTCATATTCACACTCATACTCATACTCACATTCATTCTCATACTCGTACAAATAATTATAGCTTTAGCATAGCCTCATTTCCATGGTCAATGTGTTATATGTCCGCCAGCAATAAAATATATTAATTTTTCATTTGCATATACTTTATTTTTATGCACAATATTCATTATATGCTCAGCAGCAGCAATACTTACTGCTGCCACATATTGTGGTAGATGCCACAGCAGAGCGTTGCATTTCGATAAATATTGATAATTTATCTTTACAGCTGTTATCGATCTTAAATGGCTAGAAATATATATCGAAATTTGTAAGAATATCAAAATACTTTAAGTTAAAGATAAATAACATAATTTTTATAGAGTATCTATACTTATGGTTTATCTATATCTATATCTCAAGAGTATACAGTATTCAACCTGATGTTGCTATAGTATTTCATTATTGTTTTCATTATGCTCGTTCATGGTCAATTTTTAATTTTTGCCATGGTTTCGATTCAACATTTTTTTTTACCATTCATTTGCCTTGGGTTTTTGCTCTGTTTTTCCTGTTCCCTCTTCTGCTTATTCTACTTCTTGTTATTGTTTTTGTTAGTAGTGCTATGCGTGTGTATCTATTTGTGTGATGGTGTGTGCACAGTTTTATAACTAGCATATTAAGCCAACAATATCAATGTGTAATGCAGTAGAATATTCTGTAGCACATGCTGCAATAAAACTATAAAGGAAATCGGAAAGTGAATGATCGATTATGGGATGCCCTGTTTTTATGGATACACATTTGAAATAGTCTTCGAATAGTCATATAAGATTAAGTTATGGTTGTCTTTATCGACACGAGGAGCAACTTTGTTGAAGATTAGGTTAATGCATTTGAGGATAAATAATTCTATTTTAATTTATCTGCTCTACTCTTAATATGTCTAGATTTAATATAGATTTAAAAGTTCGTCAAGCTGTTAATTTGATATTATGTAAATTCTATATAAAGTTATGAGCTCAATTTTTAATTAGGTCATGTTAAATGTATGTTAACTGATGTTAATGATGTTATTAATTCTATTTTATTTGCTTGTTTGTCAAATATCTTATGTGAAATCAATGTTATGTTAACATCTCTAAATTTATCGCATATCCACTTTTAAGTGATTACAGGGTATTAAAGAATATGTCATATATTGAAGTGTAATGAAAATTTTTAATGGCTGCTGCTGTGGCTTGCGTTTTATTTTATTGTTGTGGCTGTAGTTGCTGCTGCTGTTGCTGGTTTTGTATGGATGGACAACAAAAATCAATTGGATGTCATTTTTATTTTCACAGCGTTTAAAATGTAAAATATTTTAAATGAAAGCCGAAAGCATTTTGCATATTTTGATGGCCTCATTTTTTTTTTTGTGCCACCATTTCTTGCCCAAGGTCGGGAGAGCTGCAGAGTATTAAAGGAACAAGAGGAGGCGAAGGTCAGAGGCATCTATTAGACTTCTGACTGCTGACTAGTGAGTGCTGACTGGGTCGTTGTCGGCACATAATCGACATGTACATCAAATTTATGTGTCAGCCAGAGCAGAAGCAGCAACAGCAGCGGAAGTGGCAGCAGAAGTGGCAGCAGAAGTGGCAGGAGGTGGAGCAGCAGTTGTAAGCAGCAGACATGACCATAAAATGGTTTACCAACTAGGAAAACTAGTAACTTAAGCTGCGTACAAGCGATAGGACAGAGACAGCGAGAAGGCAAGCGAATGTAAGAAGAGAAGAGAGAGCACTGAGGACGACTGTAGGTCCGACCCGGGGTCATAACATTTAAAGTCAAATTACGGCAAAATGGTCGCAAAGTGTGTGATTTAAATGCACTTGGGCGACACTTTAAGACGCTCAATTGCTCGCTTTATTATGCGGCCATAAAAAGGCAATGCTGCCTGGAGAGTGAGTGACAGAGCAAAAGGGAGGGAGACAGAGATGGGAACACCGAAAAGCCGAGCAATTGTCGCCTGAGTCACGTTTGTCACATAAACTCAACGCTCGACTGACGGCGGTCAAACGGAACAAGTGAAAAACTATTATTATTTGGCTGCGACCACCACCACCACAGCGTACCCAACCCAACCGAAGCGAACTGAACCACTCAACAATTCACCAATTCTCCAACTCACCAACTCACCCACTCACCCACTCACTGAACCACTCAGAAGTTCCTTGGCTCAAGTGAGTGTTTTGGCCCTCAGTTCGTAAATCCATCAGCTTTATGTTTTTTTTTTTTTTTTTTTTTTTTTGAAATTTTATGGTTGCGTTTGTTGAATTTTCCTTTCTTTTTTTCGCAGGGCGTGAGAGAGAGAGAGAGAGGGGAGGGAGAAAGCAGCAGCACTTTCTTTGACAACGCTGCAGTTTTTGGGCAACTTGACATCGCATCGAGACGTCGTCGCTGTCTGCCTGCTCAGCACAAAAAATTTAATTTGATATGCTCGCAGTGACGAAACGACGGACGGACAGCTAATGACAAAAAATTTAAGAACTTGCAGCTTGATTTTAAACCAAGTGCAGCTAAATTTGTCCGAGTGTGATGGACTCTATTAAAATTCTATTAGACATCGCAGTAAATTGAGAATCGAATGAAAATTTAATAGTTTTAGTTTAAACATAAAATTCATCATTTGGTATTTACTTGATTCACTTGTTATAGATAAACTGATTTTTTAAGATCTAACTGCTTTGAAAATTTTATCTAATGGGTTTTTGTTGTAGTAGTTCTAAATCTACAAGATTTTTAAAGATATTTTTTAAATTTTTTTTCAATTATAATAATTATTGTAGGTTATTCAAAAGTCACGATATATATTTATTAATTTAACTCGCTCTTATTTATCTTTGCCTCTCTCTCTGCGTCCACAGTCTTTAGTTAGTCTGATTCGGCTCAAACCACAAAGTTGAGGCACAGCTGAATTTTAAATAATTTTGTGGAACTGCTAGAGAGAGAGAGAAAGAGAGAGAGAGGGAGAGAGAGAGAAAGAGCGAGAACGAGTAGGTAAAATATATATATATTTCGTATTACAGCAAAGAGAGGCTTAGCAGAGCAGCAACAGATGCAGTAGCAGGAGGGGCAGATGCAAAGGAATGGGAATAGGAGCAGAGTAAAATTTGCTTACACTTGTCGGGTAATTGCTGCCAAGTGGCAATGCTAGCAAAGTGGTTGACTGTGCCTGGGATACTGGGACACTGGCAGTGCTACGTTTATGACGATGGCGGTGTAGGTCTGTCCGGGCTGTCCCAGCCAAAGGAGAGCGAAGAGTACGCGCAGAAGTTGAAGCATCGCTGGAGACGCAACCGCATTCATTTGCCAAATTAATGGCATTTCATTTGGGCGCTTCATTCATGCAAGAAGATGTCGTCATCGTTTCATTGCCCCTCAACTCGCTCTGTCTGTCTCGCTCTCTTTTGCTTTTTGTGTTTCTCTTTCTCGTCGTCGGAATGTCTGCGTGCTCCCGCCAAAATTTACGTGTCTGTTGGCCGCTTGAGGCGAACAGCAATTTGCATGCAAGTGGATCTGTGGACACACAAACCAGTGGGCGTTGCACTGCCACGCCTACAATCCTGGCAAGGGTTCACTGCCAGCTGGCGCCAAGCCATGACACTCCACTCCACAGTCCACACTCTACACTTCCCACTTCCCACTTCCCACTTTGAGCTTTGCTTTTGCTTTTCCACTCAACAGCAAGAACAACAGCAACATAGATAAGGCTGAGCCCTTTGCTTGCTGCATGATGGATAAAGGGATTCGGATTGGGATTGGGTTTGAGTTTGGGATAGGGATTGGGATTGGTATCAGTGTATCAGTGTGGCATGGGCTGGTAGAGATTTCCAGGCGAGCGACTTGGCTGCCAGTTGTTTGTCAACGGCGACGATTATTCAAAAGTGCAACATGCAAATTTATTTGCCGCATAAAATGTTATGAGCTCGCATGAAAATGTCTGACAACAATTCGAAATGGCAGCAGCAAATACTTGTGCCAAGGATGCACCAACCATTCACAGAAGGATTCAACATTCAGGCAACAGATACGCGCATTAGAAAGCCAAGTTTCTCTCTCTCTCTCTTTCTCTGTCGTTCTCTCTTTGTGTGTCTCTTTCTCTGTGTGTTTTTGGGTCATTGAATACGACAACGAGGCAGGCAGCAAATATAATCTAAAGAACTAAAGAACTGGCAGTTCAAGATGTAAACCAACTGTAAGTTGCTGCCACAGAATGTGGCAGCTGTTGTTGTTTTTGTTGCTGTTGTTGTTGCAGCAGTTGACTGTTAGCACTAAAAATGGCAGTAAACATTTAAGAGTATATATGCACAATAACAGTAACAGTTACTGTAACTGTAAATTTTAACTGTTAGCTGTATGCTGTAAGCGGCGGAGTACTTAAACTGCTTCTGCATTATTTACAGCCCCGGCGATAACAGCGGAAGTCAAACAAAGCATAACAGTATGTTAACATATGCATGTAGAGCAGCCATGTTGCATCATAACAATTTCAAACAATGTTAATAAAAGCACAGACTTCTATTAAAGAAATGTCCATACAATTTTCAAGCTTTAAGCTTACAGTTTTGCTGGGAAAATGGAAAATGTGAAATGTAATTATCATAAATACAGCATTTAAGCAGTAACAGCATTAAAATGCATTAATTTGAAACATAATTGTTTATGCTTTATGCATATTTTAAGCTCTTTCTCTCTCTCTCTCTCTCTCTATCTGTCTGTCAACCTCTCTCTCTCTTCTCTATATATAATGCAATTAATCACAGCATCGTTTATGAACAGAGAGAGAGAGAGAGAGAGAGAGAGAGAGAGAGAGAGAGAGAGAGAGAAAGAGAGAGAGGGAGAGAGAGAGAGACGGAGAAAGAGAGAGTAGGAGAAAGGAACAGAGATATAATTCCGTATAATGCTGATGTTTATATTGCAATTAATAATATAAAAAAGATTTCTCAGATCCTTTTATGGATCAGGCAAAGCCTTTATGAGGTTAATTGGATGTTGTTCAGTAAACCGACTTTTAATTATTGAATTTTTCACTTTTATTTGCAATATAAAAACTGAAGAAACTCTGAACAAGGCACAACAAGTGGGCGATGCGGGCAAGGGGGCGTGGTACTATGAAACAACCAGGAAAGCCGCCAGTGATTTGCACTTTTCCAGCTCATTAAAAGCGAATAATTTGTTAAATATTTACGTTGGCGTTATTACTGTTGTTGTTGTTGTTGTTGTTGCTGCTGCTGCTGCTGTTGTTAAATCTGGTGCGCCATCTAGCGGCCGTTCGCGGATTCATTTACCTAATAAAATTACTGTCAATTAACGCCACGGCCAAAAAGGCACGAAAACGAGACCCGACTTCGACTTCGACGCCGACTCGCTTTGCCACGACCTCTGCCCCACTGACATCTGACACCCGACACCCGAGACCCGCCTCTACCCCCGCTACACGTGGCACATTTATTTGGATTATTATTTATTTTACGGCCCGGAGCAAAATATAGAGCCTCGGTATGAGTTAGCTCAATTGCAACCTGGCCGAAAAGCGCTGCCAATAAATTATGTAAACGGCTTAAGCCGCAGGCTCCGGCTACTTCGGTAGTTCATGCTGCTGCCCTATAAATCAGTGGGACGTGACTACAGATCCCCCATTTGTGGAATTATGCGAGTGCATTAGCAGCAGTAGCGTCAATTAAATTTTCTAAAATTTGTTAATTATTTGCACCTCTGTACAGTTGCACAGTCACTGGGCATCAATCAGTGGAGACCCGGAGTGCAAGTGTTGCAATATATATATCTCGGATATAGTAGAGCCTGGCATATTGCTTAATTAACCGATTCCTGGGTCATGCATCAACATCATAACGGTTTGCGTGCGACTGCTGAATGTCGCCTGCTGCTCAACAAATTTGTATGCCACATGTAGCAAGTGTTGCAAGTGGACATCGCGTGCGACTCAAACTGACGACCGACGAGTGGAGGAGGGACGATTGGAGGAGTGACGACTGGCGACTGACGACTGACGTCTGACGACGCGTGGGCCATAAATGAAATCTGCTGCCACTTTGTCGCCCATTGTTTAATAATGAAATTAAATCGTTTTGGGGCCCCCCTGTGCAACCGATACCTATGAGCCAAGGCAGCCCACAGCTCACAGAACAACTGAATGAAGGGCCAACCGATTCACAAGCCCAGCCCAAGTGACTGACCATCATCATAGCCATCGCCATCGCCATCACCATCAACACAGCCTTTTTTTTTTTGTTGCCCTGCCCCAAAGTTGTCAACGCTCTTGTTGACTTTTGACAAATGGCCAGGCCCAAGGCTGGCGCCACCTTCTTCCTCTGCGGCCCCAGCGAGCCCAGCGAGCCCAGCGAACCCATCCACCCCATCGACCACTGCTGCTGCTTTTGGCTTTGATTTACTGCGCCGACAATGCAATGAGCCACATTTTGTTTTTATATATTACTCAGTACTTTACTTGCCTTCACTACACTTTACTTAGCTTATTGTTTGCTTAAACAGAGAGCGAATGAATGAGACAGAGAGAGAGAGAGAGAGAGAGAGAGAGAAGGAGAGAGCAACGCATATTCGAACTAATTTCAAATGAAATGAATGGAGTGTAGTGGATTGGAGTAAAGTGAAATGTGTTGAGGTTCACTGAACGAAATGTCAGGCAATCGTTCAACGTCTGTCAAGGGGGAGAAACAACAACAAGGCAGCGTGAAAGTGAAGGGCAACAAAAAAGAAACTAAAGTCAAATCTAACTAAATGCACTGTGCCAAATGCCAACACGGCGTATGCGTGTTATTACAGTTTATAGCTGCAAATCAAGCAAAAGACCAAAAATAACCGAGCGCTTAGAGATTCAGGCGGAGCAATCACATACAAATAATTTATGAATAATATAGGAATTTATTTTAAGCACAAATATTTTTTGATGCCAAATAATTTATTAAACTTTTTGAAAATATGCACTTACATTTAATGCTATATTTAAAATTAAACAGAGCTTGATTAAAGCCTGAAACTGTTGTAAAATATTTACAAGTTTTTCGTGCAAGTCATAAATTAATGGAGTGCTTCAAAACTGCACTTCAAAATGTTTTTATGAGCACTATAAAAAAGTTTTTGAAATGTTCTAATATTGTACAATTGTTTAAATGGAGCAATAAAAAAATGTAGGCATTAAGTCTGACTAATATTTGAATTTATGCATATATTCCTAATCGCATAATACCACAATTTATATAAAATAATATTCCGCGAATAATTTCTAATCAATGCAGCTTAAAATAATGGTATAGTTTTAATTACTTTACCAAAGTCCCAAATTAATGCAAACTTAATGCTGATCATAATGCGCCAGCTTTTCAAATTAGTTTCATTTATTATTAAATTTTAAATTGATTAAAATTTAGTTGCCGCTGAAAAGCGCTAAACCATTAATTGAGTGGAATTTAATAGCTATGCGATTAATGCTTCCATAAATATTTAAAAACATTTATGACATCAATTGTATGTGTTATATTGTATGCGCATTTTGTGGCAAATATTTTGAAATTTTATATAGAATTTTTAAATAAAACAAACAACTTAAATTACGATGAAAATATATAGTTTTTGATTGGATTTAAGATTGTTTTTGCTGGGTTATTTGATGACAAAGTTACTACTACCTTGACAGCTGATGGCTTTCATATGTTCTGTTATTATTATCGTTGTCGTGTTTGTTATTTGAAACGGTGGAATTGTTGATTTGTCAGCTAATTGCATAGTTGCATTTTATGTAAAATACAATTTACGTTACGAGTTATTTGTGTTTAATTTAATGTGCAAATTGCAAATTGTTTTACAGAATCGAGAGTGGTAAGGCCGCAGGAAATACCCGAAAAAGCACCGCAGGACCCATTGTACTAAAAGTACTTTAATGTTGTTGTTCTTGTTGCTGTTTTTCTTGTTGTGGGTCGAATTGTTAGTGTTGCTACAGTTGCTGTTGCTATTGTGGTAACATAAAATAACAATTACGCAATTAATTGCAGCATTTCAATAATATTTAATGAAGCGCAAACAAAATGAAATGACAACAGAACAAAAAGCCAGCAATAGCACCAAAAGCAGCGACCAACGACATGAAAAATAATTACAAATGCCGCAACAAAAGTGGCCAGAAAACAATTTTGATCCAAATAGAAATGACCCATAAATACACACGCACAAAGAGATATAGAGAGAGAGAGAGAGAGAGGGAGAGCGATTCACTCTATATATACAAACATATATCATCTATAGCAGATGATAAACTAACTAGTTTTGGGGCAACAAGCGAATCTTCTTCAATTTATAAGCCACAAAAAGTGCCAGATGAAATGGCAGAAATGTGAAAAACTACTGCTCTAAATGTTGCTGCTGTTGCTGTTGCTGTTGATGTTGCTGCTGTTGCTATTGCTGTTGCTGTTGGGTCACCATAAATCTTATCCACTTAATAGACGACTGCATAATTTAACAGATAAACAAACAAACGAGCCGTCCATTGCACACAAAGAGAGAGAGAAATGCAGAGAGAGGGAGCATAAAACTATGAAAAAGGAGCGAGAGAGAGTGTTTTTTTTTTGTTGTGTAAGAGAGAAATAGAGCGACAGGGCAAGTGAGAGTGACTAACTGGGCTAACTGGACGAGCCGAAAGCAAAAGCTAATTGCCAAATACTAAATTACCCATTCAGCAGTAAAAACATTCCAAGAGCCTCACAACGTGCCAAGCTGTAAAGCAAACACAGCCAGAGAGACTGGGAGACAGAGAGACAGAGACGCAAACGGTGTGACAGAGCAAGCAACATAGCTGTTGAAAGCACTAGCCACTTCTCTCTCTCTTCAACTCCTTCTCTCATTCTATCTCTTTCTCTCTTTCTATCGCTTTCTCCTTCACACAAGCAAAGCGTGGCGGCAAATGCTGGGCAAATATATTTCGAATTTTTGCTGTCAATGCGAAAAAATCGGTGAATGCCGATGCCAACGATTGAATCGACTAAAGGGGCCATGTTCCAAGGGAAGAGGGGGTGTCATAAGAGCCATCGTGCTGTGGTATGGGGGTAAATGGCACTATGTTGTTGATAGCAAAAACGGATGGGCAGCAAGTAGCTGTATAAATGTGTGAAATGACTCTAAGGACATTCTGGATGCCGACCAAAGGCAGCAAGTCGCAGGAAAAAAAAAGGAAGCATGAGAAAAAAAATTAAAGAAAAAATTTCTGAAAAAATATGCTTGCAAAAGAATATCAGAGAATTAACAATTTGCTTTGCTCTTGAGTAGCTGTAATATAAAAGCAAAGCACTTTAAGTATGGCTTTTAATAGAGAAATTTTCTTTATAATTACGACCAGTCATTAAAGGCTTAGGCAGCTTAATAGTTTGAATAGTTTAAGTGAGGCTAAAGGGTTTATATATTGCTAACGATAGTTAGGTGCACTTGTATAAAATGTATAATGTATAAATATTTAAAATGAATGAAAAATTAAATGAATATGTTCTAAAATTAATGAAAATTAAAATTTAATTAAAATTAAAACTTCACAAATTCATGAAGATCGAATTTAATTATAATTTAAAATTTCAAGAATTTTTTAAGTATAATTATATGATATGATAATAGTTCATTCTAACATAATTTATTTATACATAATTTATTATCGAATAATTCTATGGTATTCAATTTAGAAATACCATTTATATGATTAAATAGATCTTTCTGTTGTATTTTATTTATATATATTTTATGATCAAATTGCTTACTCTATCATACTTAATTTAAATAATATACTATATCATAAAATCGTAGTTAATTTCAATAATATTTTCTACATCTTTATGATCTTCTAGTTCACTTTATTGAATTTAATGTAAATATAACATAATAGCTGAATTTATTTAACTGAACGTTAACGTTGAATTTCACACTTCACTCACATTGAATATTATTTTTCCGTTTCGTAGCACCTACGATAAGGTTTAGCTGTAGGCCCCACTTTGATCATCGTTTGTAGTACGGCGAGAGAAGTTGGCTTGAAGTGTGCTTCACACGTTGCTTACATGCAGGAAAATGGTAAATGGTAAATGGAAAAGTGGAAAATGGAAAAGTAGTTACAAGTGCAGTTTGAGCGAAATATTATAAGCAATGGGAATGGGCTGCCATTTCGGTCATTTCCGTGTGTTTTGCTGTAGACTGTGTCTGTGTGAGTGTGTGAGAGAGAGAAAGGGAGGAAGAGAAAGAGAGAGAGACAGAGAGGTGCGGGTGCTGTTGCTTCTTTTGAGTTGCCATTGCCTGAACGGCTCGGCGTTTCCGTTTGTCAACGAGTTACGGAAATGATGATAAAAAATGGCTGCCACAGCTGCAGCTGCTGTTATGTGCATGGGCATATGTGTGTGAATGTGTGTATGAGTGTGTGTGTGTGTATATATGTGGTAGTGAGTTTGACTTAGTAGCTGTGCTAGAGGCAAAGAGCTCGACGACTACAGCTAAAATTTCATTGCACTCTGCTGCAGTGACTACTTAGCACAAGTGGCCCCCAAAGGCTGCAGCAGCAGTGGCAGGCGTCTCGAGTTGTGGGCGTGGCACTTACAAAGCTTACAACTTGAATACTCTGCGGATAAGTGAGTAGTGAGCCCAGTCGTTCAGAGGGGATGTAGTAAGCGGTGAAGCGGGAGAGAGAGAGAGAGAGCGAGTCATAGAGCAGATGGAGAAGTCACAGAGCCCAAGACAGCTGCTCATTTCCGCACGGGAGGCACTGCGAGCTGGCAATGACTTGACAGGAATAGCCCAAGGATGAGCATGGGGTGGTGTATATGAAGCAAGTGGGTGGCAGAGGCGGTGGCGGTGGCATTGAGGGGTTGCATAATAAGCAACTAAGACAGCTTAGAACTTGTGGCCATGTCGCCCAACTGTTTGCACAGTTAGCTTTCGGGTTTTGCCAGCCATGACAGGCACTTTCAAATGCACTCCCAATTCCCCTTCCCCCTCGCATCCACTGTTCCCTTGTACCATCATAGCTTCAGCCTTCACCAGGCTCACTCTACAGCTAGACCCTACACACACGACTGCCACAATAAATGTAAAGTGCTGCCAAGTGTTGGCTACACACACAGATACTCACACACACACATACATTGAGAGACAGTGCCATACATGCATAGATTATTACCTGCCACTTGCCACTTGGCACCTTCTTTTTTCGTATTTCCTTTTTTTTTTTTCATTTTTTCGCTTTTTCTTTTCGATTCTCTCGTTTTTTTTTTCATTTTTTCTTTTTGTGAAGCTTGCTGCTTTCGTGTAACTTTTTTGGACGAGTTTTTCCACGATTTTTCCTTAGCTTTTCCCATCGCCACAGCCTCGTCCAGCCATAGAGCTGCCAACACATGTTGAAAAGTTTTCGCTTCGTTTTTGTGACATGAAAATGCTTTGAATCCATTCAACAAGACGACGTAACTTTAGACGCTTTTGTGGGCGCTGCAAGTGAGCAGAGAGCAGGGGGCGTGATTACAAGGGGAGGTTGTGGGTACATATTGTGTGTGTGCGTAAAATTAAATTTGGCAGCTGGCTGCCATTTTGTTGTACAACTCGACTAATTGACATGTTGCATGGTGGCAGAGGCATGCGCCTAAACAAATCAACACCATCAAAAATAATCGCAAATGTAAATTCTTTCATTCTATCATTTCTCTCTCTCTCCCTCTCTTAATCTACTGGTCTATCCCTTTCTTTTAAGTACAGGTGTTGAAAGTGCTGCCATTGCAAATATTTAAACATTCAAGACATTTGCCAGACAACTCTCGATTCAGAGAGCAAACCCCCTGTCTGCTGCCTAGTTCTTCCTGCCCCCTCAGATAGGAGCATTTGCCACTCAAGAGCGGCAACCACATGTGGAAAATCTAACAGAGATTTGGCTTTGAATGCCATGTTAATTACAGGCACCGACAGACCTACCTACCAAGAATCCAGCAGCTGCAGTAGGCGTGGCACTAAGCTGCAGCATTAGTCGGCCACGAGAGTGAGTTGCATTGCAGAAGAGGGTCTCCACTTTGGCACTACACATTCCACTCCAGATGGTAGCGAACGCCTCATGCCCATTTTGCAGCTCTATTCAGTGAGCATTAGCTCAGAGCTCAGTGTTAAGCTCAACTGAAAACGGTCTGAATGTAAGGCAAAAGGAGAGGATGCAGGAGTGATAGTGATAGTGAGAGTGAGAGAGAACAAGAGCTCTTGCAATAATGTTTATACGTTCTAAAACCACTGCAGCAACAAGAACAACAACTGCAACATAACTAACAATAGTAAAAGTTATGAAAAGCCGAAGATAGTGAAAGTATGAGATGCTCAGTAGGAGAAAGAGAGAGAGAGAGGGAGTGAGAGAGAGAGAGAGAGAGAGAGAGTAACAAAGTGTGTCGAGAGAGAGCGGGAGAGATGGAGTCAGTGTAGGTAGCGCTTAGCTCTCAGACAATGGCAAATTGCAAGTTGATGTCAGTATCTTAGTTTTAATCCCATTACTATCAAATGCTTAGCCATGATTCCCAGCGAGTCGACTAGGTGGGCGGTTAAAAGTTTGACTTGTATAACATATTAAGCTGTTTGCAGTTTTACAGTTATGCTGTATTTATTGCGGTAAATGAACTTGGAAGTTTTCCTGAATCAATCATTTCAGTATGGTAGTTAATTTGTAATTTTGAAATAACATAATAAATTATAAAAAGGAATGAATTAACCTTTTAAGTTCTGAAAACTCTCCCAAGGCTTCATGTCCAGCAACTAACAAGTATACTACATTTTCACATTTATCTAAATGCAGTATCATATGTACTTCATTGATTACATTTCTTAATTTCATAGATTTTTCTTCAAGAAAGTATAGTTTCTTTGGAAATCCTTTTTTTCCTTTGAGCACAAAGACAAAAAATGTACGTGGAATTTCTATTACATATTCCTAGTAGTTTAATTTAAATATTCTCATTTACTAAATGTCTACTAAACTAGTTTTTCCTTTTTCCTTTGTAGTTACCTTTGTTTAACAAAATTTTCTTTGGTTTACATTTATTGTATTCAGTATGCTCAACAGTCAGTTCCACTTAAGTTTATCCTATTATAAATATGTCATATACTTTTACGGAGCACACTTCATAAAATATATATATACACAAATGTGTAAGTGTGGTAGAAATCCCAGCCGGACACCTGAGGCGTTCAATCCTTAAAGCGTAGAAAATTTCAATTGCTCGATGCGTGTGTTTTATTTATGGGCCGTGCTTGACTTAATGATCCCCGCCCTGAAGCTCAGACTTGACTATCAGTTTCGAGTCCCAGTTCCCAGATCCAATTCACAATCTCCCACTCCCGGGTGCGGCAAGAGTGCGGCAAAAGACAAAGCGAATTGTTAAGTCAAAGGCGTTGAGGGCACTTTATGAGCTGGTTGCCTTACCGGGTGACTCTTTGGATGGTTGACTGTTTGGTTGGTTGGTTGGTCGACTGGCTGGCTGCCTGTCTGTTTCGTCCGTACGGTTGGTTGGTTGGCTGGTCAGCCTGGGCAATCACTGTGCAAATCCCGGGCCATTGAAATCAATAAAAGTTAACGGCCTGTGCCGGGCCAGTCGTCCAGCTATGGGCTACGGCGATTGATGTGCCATAAAAGTCGCAATTGAAGCGCACGCCCCGCAGCGCCAATGTGCTTGGTTGACCAGAGACACGGCTCAGACCTAGACAGACAAACGGAGAAACAGACTGAAACACTGAGCAAGAGAAAGACAACGAGAGCGAAGGAGAAAGATGCAAAGGCGAAGGCGAAGACAGAAACAGATATGGAGACAGTGCGTTGTAGACAAGAGATTGGGACAGACAGAAAATGGGTTTTAGTCTTTGGGGTTATTTTTTTTTGGGGGGGGGGGGAAGTGCGGAAGTGCGTCATCATAAAAGCTTTCACGGTTGGAGCTTGTGCTGCCAACGGGCCTGCTGCTTATTGTGGCGCATAATTTATCATTTAACTGCTTAATAGTTCCGTTATATTGAAAATTGTACAAAAAGGTCAATAAATTGTTGGCCCAACTAATGGCACACACTCACACAGAGACGCACAGAGAGCCAAAGACCTGCCCTTGTCCTGTGTTATGTGTACTGTGTGCTGTGTCCTGTAGTCTGGCCTGTTGTTGGGGCGCCTTGTCGTTCGTCACACATTTGACTAATGGCCCAGGCCAATGGGAAACTAGCAGAGGCCTAGTCTAGATCGAGTCGGCTCTGCTCTGCTCTGTTCTTGCCCTGGGCTACATTGTGACAAATTCACCTGCCACACGGATTTTTGCCTGGCTGGCCCCTGTCGATATTTATGATTTTGCCACTAGATGACTTTGACTCTGACGCAGAATCCGACTCAATTTTATTCAACTTGACTTGACTTGACTGCCATCAACTCAGACTCGAACTCAAACTCAAACTCCATTCAGCCTAACTCGACTTGTCTCGTCTTTGGCTGTGCATCGATTTTTGCTGTGCTTTTGTCTGGTCTTCACACCTCAGATTGAACAAGAAGAAAAATGGCACGGTAGACCTACGTTTTTTTTTTTTTTTGGTTTTCATTTTTTTTCTCTTTTGTTGCTTTGGCCTTCATCCAAAATGATATGTTGTGTAATCTATGGACATGCGACAAGTCAATTTTTTTTCTCACTAGCTGCCAGCTTCAAGTTTGTTATTATGGCAGTTGACGAAATTTATGAACTACACATCCGTTTTGTCGCTTTCTGTTTACTTGACTGCAGCTTCCGGACTCTTTCAGTTGCTTCTCTCATTCTGACGCCGACTCTGACTCTCCGACTTCAAGTTGGACTCCAAGTCGGCATACGCCTTGCCTCATGTTTCATGCCTCATTTTGAGGTTAGACAGCACGTGCTTCACATGCCAAACGTATATTCGGTATGACCTGTAGGGGGATGGGGCCAGAGCCTGTTGACACCTGTCGGGATGAGGTTGGCTCGACTACGTTTAGTTTATTGTTCTACAAGTTCACGTTTTAACCCTTGGCTATCGTGCGCATAGGTAAGTTTCTCTAAAAGATATTAATAATATCATTTATAGAGTTGTGGGATCAGGTCATTAGTAGACCCAAAACGTCTCTTCGCAAGTCTACCCGTTCTTGAGTAAATTTGTAATATTAGTTCCATATTTATAAAGTGGCATAAAGGAACTATTAATTTACAATATGCCAAAAACGGGTTCAAATATTGTTTAAATTTGTTGGATAATTCGTTTGACTTTAAGACAAGCCCATAAATATATTTTCGAAATTTTCCAAATTTTCCAATTAATTTTTCCATGGGGTTATATTGGCCAGGCTTGAGTGCCTTGGGGTTAAGCCAGTGCCAGTGTCAGTGTCGCTGGAACAGTCAGAACCTGTTAGGCTCGTTCGCTAGTTGGCCAAATCACTGCACACTGTACGATACAATGAACTTGAGCTACAGCCAGGCAAACAATTTGTTCACAAAAGAAGAAGTTGAAACGGTCTCAAGGACACAACATATGCCCTAATGCTAACGCTGAGATTTTGAGCAGTGTACGTGTACGTGTGTGTGTGTGTGTATGTGTGTGTGTATGACCATTTGATTGCAAAGATTTACGACA
The DNA here is from genome assembly GCA_037040025.1 of Sphaerogastrella javana. Lineage (NCBI taxonomy): Eukaryota > Metazoa > Arthropoda > Insecta > Diptera > Drosophilidae > Sphaerogastrella > Sphaerogastrella javana. The sequence goes on along the minus strand of JBANCZ010000055.1, from coordinate 14,540 downwards.
TAACAATTTATGGAATGACGAAATGATTTCCTGTGTTTTTACGATACAAGCAAAAGGCGCGTGAGGGCAAAGCCGAAGCTGAGGCCGGAGCAGAACAGAAACCGAGCAGAAGCAGAAGCAGAAGCAGAGCGTGAATCGCCCACGCACGCGCTGCCCATTGCCAGCACGCCTTTGCAATATCATTTCAATCAATTTCAAGTCAAGGATTTTTCGTAGTTTACCTCCTCCAGGTCTTCCATTCATCCGCCCTGCAGCGACTACAACATGCGCCTCGCTCCATCTACCCTGTGACGGCAGGAGGTACCAGTCGTTGGCGTTGGAATAAAATTAAAACGTCAGCATGTATGCGAGTGTGTGTGTGTGTGTGTGTGTGAGAGAGAGAGTATGTGTGTGTGCGTGCTGTTGAGCTGCCATGCACTGCCGATATGTACGATATATAATGATATACACGCCACGTACATGCATCATCATCCCATCGGCCGTGCCTAGTCCAGTCCAAGGCCGCACTGCAAGCGCCAGCGGAAGTTCAATCGAATTTCAACGGAAATTGCCGACATTTCATGAGGTGTGAAATGATTTTATTACATCATTACGTGCAGAGGCGTCAAAAAAAAAAAGACATGAAATGAATGGAACGGAACCTACTCACTCTCTCCCATGCGAATACATTTGCACAATCCCCATCGACAGTTACCCTTACCCTTTGAAGCCGCCGCTTAAAATCACAGTTGCCCCTGCCAGGGTTGCCACTGTCGTTTGCTGCTGACTTTGCAGCACCGTTGCATGCCGACATTTAATTATGGCCAACTGTCCGCCAAGAGCCCCGTCAAGTCGTGCCTCTATAGAGGAACTATAGAAGGTCAGCATGGGCTGACGGCCACAGATGCTAATGCCATGCACAGGGCTTCGGTTTACAGTACAGTGAATACAAAGCATCTATAACATTGAAAAATTTTAGTAAAATTACAAAAAAATTAAATTGCATTTGAACAACTTTATACTCATTCAATACTCATTCGATACCCATTCAATACTAAGAATTACATTAAATTTTTGACAAATATTCTTAAAATAACTTCATCGTCTCGCACATCTCATGCGACTACAGCTTTCGTTATCTCTCCAATCAGTCACATAATATCGCTATTAAAAATAATGATGTTCTACTAAAGATATCAACCAAATGACGCTCTATCAAAGCACTATCAATCTTAAGTGTGCATGTATGAATACTATTCACAGATAGTGTAAAAATCTGCCAATCTACTTACTTGGTATTCAATGCGTTTCCCTATTCCTTATGACATGCAGCTGGCGCATGGAGGAACAAAGAAACACCGTTTACATATATGGTATATATAGTAATATAAGTGCACTCAGCAGTATGGCAGATGAATAAATATTCAATTCGTTATTCATCTATTCAAAATGCACTCAAAATGTTTTCGTTTAGTTGTTAAAAAAGCAAATGCATGCGCTCACATTCTATATGATATCGACAAATGGTTTAACAGTGCGCAATGTTTAGCTAACGTTTATACAATGTTTTTTTTTTTATCTATATAGGAAACATCTATATTTTTAATATTTTTATATTTTTTTGTTTCCAGCAAATTGCACATTTAGCGGTTTTTTTTTTTTTTGAATATACATTTTCGTCGGTTATGGATAAATGGGCAGGTTTTTGGGGCTGTCATTTCCATATGAGTTAAAAGGTGTTAAATTGTGGCATATTTATGTGAATTTCGGCATGCCACACTTTAAGCATTTTAACATCATTTTAATGTTTTGGAAATAAGATAGATAATATTTTTATTTAGTTTTAAAAATTTGTTGTATTTTGTCACAAGGAATTGGCAGCACTTTGTGATCAAACCTGTTTAGCAGCACTATATAATTAAGTTGTCAGCCTTATTCGATTTTAGCAAGTTGGCAGCGCTGTATTCAAAATTAATTTAAATTTAGCAAGTTGGCAGTCCTTTTTTCAAACACTGATAACACTAAAATTTCTTATTGAATTACTTTCCTCTTAATATTTTATCTAGATTTACTACCAAACGCTGAGCTTTATTTTGCATAAGGTTCATCTTAGTCAGGTATTACTGTTTTTATTGCATTTCACTTGTGTCCAGCGATGTTAGCCACTTTTATTGTTGTTGTTGTTGTTTTTATTGGTGTTGCTGTTGCTGTTGCTGTTGCTGTTGCTGTCATGGTTCTTTTTTCGGCACACTCAATCAAGTTGATTGGTTGCAGGCAAATCAGAAAAGTTCCACGCTAAAATGCCGCTACCACCCACAGTCCAATGTTCCCCTATCACCGTCACCGTCGCCCACACCTTTCCCCTCTCACCGCCCTCTATCTCTCACTCTCTCTGAACCACTCCCGCTTTCGAATGTGTTTGCATGAGTGCTGCCACTTATGGAAGCGCTCAACTAGGCCCAGTAAACCTCATTGCTCATCAGCTGACATTAGGCTGAAGTGTGTGTGTGTGTGTTAGTATGAGAGTATTCATGAGTGTGTGCAGTGTGCCTGTGGGTGTGTGAGTGTGTGTAAGTGTGCGGCCGTTGTTGCCTAGTGCTGACTGGCAACCGCAGACACTTTTGCAATTAGAGCGTAATTATTTAATAAACCAAATATGCTAAATGTGAGTATATATAAGTGCGTAGGTTTATACATATATATGTATATACATATATATGTATGAATATATTGATGAATGTTGTTACGCGCTTGTGTGAGCAATGAGTGTGAGTGTGTGTCAGAAAGTCAATGAAATGATTGAATGAGCTGCCAGCGAACAGAGCAGACCATAGACCATAGAATTATTGAGCAGCCATCGAGTGCAGCTAAATGACGAAGCACCTGACACAAAATGCTTGCCACATGCAGCATCAGTGAGTGTATGTGTATTTCTGTGTGTGTGTGTGTGTGTGTATTAGTTAGTCAGCATCTGCGTTGTTTGCCCAATTAAATACTGTAAATGTTTAGTTGCTGGCCAAATGTCACCAAATATATATGCAACTGCAGCGTAATCATAATTAGAATCACGTTGAAATGAATGCAACATTGTATGGGCGGAGGCGTGGCAGCAACGACGAGGCATTCAAATAAATGTGGATTGTGAATTATAAGTGGAAATTGCAAATGGTAAACTATATACAGAACATATTCATTGAGATAAATGAGAAATGATGATATATGGGTATTCCGTGTGTGGATAGATTTGTTTAGCTTACAATAAATGGAGCATAGAATGTGGTTTAAGGCCAACTAAGAGTTAGTAAGTCTATTGAGAAATATGTGTAATTAGTGTATGCTAATTACGAGCCAATTAATTGTATTATTTATTCCAGAAGACAGCTTGAAGAATGGTTAAAAATAAAAGAACTTGAAATAACCAATCGAATCTTTAATTAAACTTTACACACAAATGGATACCACTATATGGCATTTTGTCTGTTTAACATTTAAATACAATTTAAAAAAAAATGCAATTAAAAAAACTCATTGTCAATTTCATTGTCAGCGAGAAGTGAGAAACTCAAGTAAAACTTTGAAGTTCGCCAACAAATTGGTTGAAGGTCGTAAGGAAAATGGATTGTATACGTTGCAGCAGCAGCAGCGCGACTTAAATTGAGACTGAATATGCGGCGACTTGTGAATACACTCAGTGGGTACTCACTCAGTGCTCACCACACAGTACTCAATGCAGTGTTGCCTCCAGTCTCAGCCTCAACCTCATCTTCAGTGGCAGCCAGTCTCTTTGGTCGTTTCTGGGCTCATGTACATAATTCAAGTTGTTGCACATGCCGCAAATGACACTCGAGCTGGCGGCAAGCAAGGCAACTCTCATCCCTTTCTCTCTCACATATGTGTATGTGCATCCTGGCTGCCTGCTGAGTGTCCTTGGCAAGCGAAAGCATAACATGAAAGGCAAAAAGGCGACTGAAATTAAATTAAAAGGAAAATGCAAACAAAATTCAGGCAGAAGTTCGCTTCGAGCCGAAATGCTTTAACTTGCCACACACTAGCGGCATGCCAGGGTTGCCCTCGGGGCAGTTGACGGTGGGCGGGGTATTGTGGCATAGCACATGGGGTAGGGTATATACATATATGTACATATGCATTGTAATTAAGCAATCAATGGCATAATTATCGCCACATGAGAGTCACTCGATTTATTAACACGCCCAAAGCGTTCCACCCCGCATGTTGCACGTTGCTCGTTGCACATTGTACGTGGCATGTTGCACGTTGTACGACAATTTCTGTAATTTAAATGGACAACAACAAAAAGCCCACAAAAACGCCCCAAAGGCAAAAGAGTACCACAGATAATGAGAGCAAGAAAAGGCAGCTGATATGGAAATGCAGCGAGGACAAAGGACAAAGGGCAAAAGGCAACTGGCCACAAACGCCGCAGGTCAGGCAAAAACGTAGACGCGACACAAAAGCAACCAAAGAAATGCCAAGAAAACGTGGGAGAGAAACCGAAGTAATCATAAAAGGGAAGAAGAAGAAGGAGAAGAAAAAGCGATGGAAATGACAGAAATCGAAATTGAGTATTAGATTGCAAATTTAAAAGGACGAAGTTCGAATTAATAGCAGAAACGAATCAAATGTTTAAGTAGTCATTGACCGCAAGGAAACAGAAGCCAAATAACAACAAAAAAATCAAAAATAAATGCTTTGGTTTTGATTTGATTTTACAATGATTTCAAAATGCAAATTCTGAAATAAGAAACGCTAAATGTTTTATTTAATTGAGGGGGTCACTAAACCCAATTCCACGAAGAGAATGCTTCCTTTGGAACTGAGAATGAGCAAATTAATGCTTAAATAAAGTCATATTATTATTATTATACACATGTTAAAACTGTTATTATTATTCTTAGAAGATTCTTATTCATTTAACATATTGCATATATATAAACTATCACTTATGTTTTCTACAAATTATCTTGGAATTCATCTTAAAGCATTTCCACACTTGCGGCACTCAATTTATTATCTGTGCTAATTATATGAGCTCAGCAAAAAATTTGACCTCATTGAGTTTAGATGCTGACCCAGCTGCGATTGATTTTTTAAAGGGTTCTCTTCAGCGGCATTTACTGCCAAACGGCTATCAGCCGCCCACACCCCCATCACCCTCCTCCTTGCTGTCAGGCTAAAAAGTTGCCATCCATTTTGATGCCATAAAGGCGGATAATAAAAAGAAAATGAGAGTCAGCCACGCGTTGCAGCTTAGCCAAAGACCAAGACGATGTTCTAGCCATAGGAAAAGGGGTAGGTAGAGTGAGTGGATAGATCGAGTGGGACGGTGGTGGTGTAGGGAGTGTGGAAAAGCATTCAATTTGATGACAATTCCGTAGATGATTTGCCGGTTGCCTCAGCTTTTGGCATTTTTTAATATCGTATGACTCGGGCATTTTGTTTTTTCTTTTTTGTACTGCGCTGTATTCTAAATATGTATGTATGTATGTATATAAAGATTATTTTGTGGGTTATACAACTCGTAAAAGTGGAACTGTGGCAGCTGAGCTCATCGCTTAGTACTCAGCTGGTTTTGCTTTGATGTTGTTACCCCTCAACCGCAGCACCAGCAGCAACAATAACAATTTCAGAATTCCATTCGCAAACCCTCACCAAAGAACTGAGAGAGAGAGTGAGAGAAAATGTAGAAAAGAACGACAACCCCATTGGATGCATTTCACTGTAGTCTATGCTATTCTTTTCCATTCCCCTTAGCGCCATTTGCGGCTTTTATTTTTATTCCTTTTAATCGCATAAATCGTCAAGAATGCGTAATAATCTAATCGTCATAATCGTTCTCAACGCAAATCTCTTTCTCTGGAGAGATAGAGAGCGAGGGAGAATGAGTGGAAGAGGCAAATTGTTTTCAAGTCAGAATTTATACTAACATCCTGCTGCATTTCTGTAGCAGTACGAGAGCAGAGATTAGCAGTGAACAGTGAGGGATGAGGTGAGGATTTTGAAACGGTCCTTAGCCTACTTACATTTGGGGGGCTACAGTAAAATTGAATTATGTTCGTATGTTGTGTTTGCAATTTTTAAATGCTTTTGATGACATTTTTATACTCGGATGGCCTTATAAACAATATACACATATGTATACCATATACCATATGCCATGTACCATATATACAATTCATGTTTCCGGTTTATTTATGTGCGGCTTTTGTGCCTCTCTGAAGACTTAAGCACCGACTGGGGAAATCACTCGAATTGCCCGAACTGCGAGTATTCAAACGCTGTGTGTTTGGGTTTCGATATGGCTTAAGGATAATACGCCTTTAAGCATAAAACAATTGTAAAATATTTTTTCCATTGCAAAAGCCTTAAATGAGTGCATAAATTTAATTACAGCAAATGTGGCAAATGAATGAATGCAGGAACGAATGATTGGCATGTGATGCGCATTTAAAAAATGGAATTAAAGTGTGTAAATTTCGAGTGAAATTTAAATTTATAAAGCCATTTGTTTAAATTTATCAGCTACAATTTAATGTATTTAAAATATGTAGAATTCACAATTTGATATATAAAATTCTCATAATACTATATATCATGTAGATAAATTACCTTTTAGTAATCCGCTGTTAAACCAATTTCTGTGCACCAAATATGCATTATTATGGCTTGTAATTGCTCTTCTGGCAATCGCTCTCTCTTTTCTCCCTCTATCCCTGTCTTTTTCTAAAATTTGTTGCCTTTTCTCTCTGAATATTACTTGAACCTTTTATAATTGATTGCGAAATTTTCGATTTCAGCGATAATTGCAAAATTTTGCTATTGCTTCGGGGCATAACAAATCGCAAACAGAAAATTGTTTTGCTGCTTTTGCATATTGTTACAAATTTAGATGTTGTTGCTGTTTTTGTTGTTGTAGTTATTGTTGTAGTTTGTATTGGAGCTGACAAATAATCGTATATCTGTTTACAGTGTAACATGAATTCGCTGTTCTATTACCCATCCCAGAGGGCCAAGGTAATGGATACTCTTTAAATTACTCTACCCCTATTCCTGTCCACAAAACTACTCTCCTTTCTCGCCGCTTTCCCTCGATAACTGTTGCATTTTCATTTATTTAACCTTCCTCACATTTACCTACTATCACCCTCTCTCTCTCTTTCTTTATCGGTTTCTCTTTTCACCCCCTCTGTGTTTGCTGTGCCCTTTTCCCACCTCCTTTAACATTTGATTGTTTGACTTGCATTGATTTGTTGACTTAAGCGCTTGCAGCTAATCGAAAACAAATGTACAAAAAGCAGTCAACACACTCACACACTCACACACACACACACACATACGAACACACATATACACATACACATTTGGCGTATATTTGGAGTAACAAAAGGACTTTTGCAATGCGTTGATTTTGGCTCATAATTAACGCACAACTTTTGGCAAATTGGCAAACAGAAAACGCGACAAATAGACAATGAGAATGTCGACAGACAGTGGGACAAAAGAGCAGAAACTGACAATTAACATTGTATGTGCCTGTGTGTGTGTGTGTAATTGCTATTGGCAATTCGTTTGTGTGTGTATGTTATGTTTATTGTGGCATTTGTTGCCTGGCGGCTAACGCGAATGAAGCAAATGCCCTATGCGGTTTTATTATTGCAATTGAGATGAAAAATAAATATTTCAATTACCGCACAAATATGCACACTGAGAGAAATGAGCTGAAAGAGAGAGCGAAAGAGTAGGAGAAAAAGAGAGGGAGAGAGAGAGAGAGAGAGAGTGATTGAAGTGGGGAAAGGGTCAAGTGTTGTCCAAAATTGACAACGAACACACAACACAAAATACAAAAATTCAATTAATATGCTAAAAGTAAATTGATATTTGCATTCATTGAATTCACATTATATTATATTATTATTTGGCTGTGTATTACATAATATTGTGTAATACAATAGTCGCACACACACACACACACGCACACGCACACGGCTAACCACAAAGCCCATGAATAATATATTTATAAGCAGCAAATAAAACAACGATAAATGCAATACAAAACGCAACAACAACAACAATTTCTCATTTAACAGTTCGAGTTGAATTTAATTTGCATATGTGTATGTGCCGATGTGTGTGTGTGTGTGTGCCTGTTTTCCAGCAAAAATTTCCCGTGCATTTTAATCGAATTAAGCTAATTGCCATATGAAAAGCAGCTGCGCCACATATATATACCAAAAAAAAAAAAAAAAAAGAAATATACATACATCATCCGTGAGCTGGAAAACTGATTGAAAACTGAATGGAAAATTGCAAATCTCACAGAATGCATATGCATTTGCGAACTGGTTATATTTTGTGTAATGTTCCACAAATTACATACTTCAACAAATGGAAATGATGAGCGGAAAAGCGCATTTAGAAAAACACTTGAAGTTTCAATTTAGAAACTTCTAAATATATATAGAAAAATTGTTATAGATTATGTATTAATTTTGAAAAAATTCAAAAATAGTTGTAGTTAGAAATATATTGGAAAAACTATTCGTTTATTATTTTTGTTATAGAAACTACTGCGAATACGTTTGTTGGAATTACCTTTAGTTTTACCACTTCAACTCTAAGGCAATGCTAAGGCTGAGCTATGCACAAAACTATTCGCAGGCCCACAGAGCGAGTACAATCTATGGACTTTGAACTATCCTATTGAAAGCAAATATTTTTGCAAATTACATTTGATGGTTGAGGCCAAAGACGCGAGACCAGTCAGCAGCTGGCTGACTTAAACTCGATTCATTCGCTCTTCCTCACTCTCCCACTCTATCTGGTTCTTCCATCTGCCACGCCCACTAATCCATTTAACAATTCAAAGTCATGTTCTCCTTCCTGCCGTTCAGTCCATTGCCGAGCAATTTGTTTGATTAATTTGAGCAGCAGCAGCAGCATAGAAACTCTGGGTGTGTGGTATGGGGGCTAGTTGTTGTTGGAGTGTTTAGAGCCGACCTTCATTATGTAAATTGTATGCGAAATTTAAATAATCATCTGCAATTTAAATGCAGAGCAACACTTTCGTGTTGTTTTTTTGTTTTTAGCTCCGAGTCAAAGCCTCGACAATTAATCGACGTCGACGCTAGAAGCTGAAGCTGAAGCTGAGGCTGAAAGGAAAATATGCCAAATGGTGCCTTATGCCACAGAGCCTTATGTTCATTTTCTATTTTGAGTGTCTCGAGATAATATCGTATTATATTATATAATATTAGACACAGACACAGACACAGCGCGAGAGCAACTGGCATTAACTACCAACGCCTAGCACTCATTTTGCGTATTGTCAGATGTTCTTCGAGTGTTTCTCCATTGTAGTTGTTGTGTTTGTTGTGCGTGCAGCCGGCAGCCATAAATAATTATTCATATTTGTATAAAATACACACAGAATTTAATTAAAAATTGTTTCCACCAGACAGACAGACAGACATTCAGATAGAAGCAGCAGCAGGAGCAGAAGTTCTAACATCAGCAGAGGGCAAGCATCAGACACACTTCGGTTAGACATGGAGCAACTATAGAGGTACTGGAGGAACCCTTGTTCCTTGCTGTTTAACTCATTGTTGTTGTTTTTGTTGTTGTTGTTACCCTACTGTTGTATCTCTTTGTGCATAACTTGCCCTCTCCAATGTTCTTAGTGCCTGATGCTGTTGGTTTTTGGTTTTGGTCCAGTTGCTATGCTACTTTTTGGCTCATAATAAAATTAAAACGAAATGAAACGAAATGAAAAAGTAATAAAGTCCTTATGGAAAACGCCAGCAATACCTTTGTGAGAATGAATGAGAGAGAAATAAAGTGATGGGGCAAGTGAGAAATCTACGACTGCCTTGTATCCTGTCCAGTTCTCTCTGGGTTACTTCATTTCGTATTCAGTGGGTGGAAAGCTGCTATAGAATGGAAAAACCAAAAGTCCATAGACCATAGACCAGAACAGAGCAAAACAGAGGAGTAGCAGAGCAGCAGAGATCATGGACCGTGTCGCTTGTTGCTCAACAACCCTTCAAAAATTCTTCAGACATGGCGTATGCTAATGTCTAAATATTACTTGGGGTATATGGTTTTTTATGGTTTTTTACATATTTTCTATTTCAATTTAATAGACTTAATATTGAATATTTTATTTTATTTATAAATAGATTTTACATATTTTTATTTAATTTAACAAAATTTTTTCAAAGCATCTATTACTGCCACAAAAAAATGCAATATTTTGAAGTTTGTTAATTGCAAATTTCTAAGCAATCAAAATGGATTTAAAAATGTTTAATTATTTTATTATATATATATTATGTTTTATAGTATTTATTTTATATATTTTCATTTGTATATATACAAACATTAGTCTATCATACCCCATTCGGTAGTCGAGTTGATTATGCCTGGTATTGTTATTGCCAGTTGACGCACGCCAATTGCTGCTGCTGTTGCTGTTGCTGCTGCTGCTGTTGCTGTTGCTGCTGCTGCTGTTGCTGTTGCCGCTTTGAGCTTTGCAGTACAAAATTTTTGAATGTTGAACACTTGTAAATGAGTTTCAGTATTTCATTCCAAGAAACAGTGGGCGTGGCAGTGGCACAGTCTAACTGCCTGTCTGCCTGCTTGCGCATAATTAAACGCAATTCAGTATTTTTCCAGTTATTGTTATGATATATATATAATATATGTAGAAAATTGTAGCAGTTTCAGCTATGCGTTTATATATTTAACGTATTTTGGCAGTCGTTGTGCATATATTATATCATTAGAGAGATCGTGTGGCATATTACCTGAGCCAGTGCTGGGAAATCAAATGCCAGCAGTGAGGGAAATCAAAATCCAAACCAACTAAATCAGCTCAAACACAATGACAACCGTTCAGGTTCAGGCTCAGGCACAGGCACAGTCATAGAAACAACCTCATCTCCAGTCCCAGCCCTAGAGAAATTCCATAAGCACAATGCCAAATGATGTTTCCGAAAAGGGGCTTGGTGCGGGGTGTGGCAGTAACGGGGTTACAACTACTGGCGCCTGTCAAAGGCAGCGGCTGAAAAGTGCCCGCTGTCAGAGTTGCCACTGTTCTATATGTTGCCGGTAAACGAGTCGCCAGTAGCGGGCCCAAAGACCGTACAGGCGGGGTAGAGGGAGGGCGTGCCAAAACGTTCAGAGGGGTGCATACATTTGTGAGATTTACGAGCTGTCGTCTCTCACATATAGGCTATACAACAGACGCATGGCCGCAGGCCGTAGACCAGTGACGGCGTTGCAAAGGGGGGAAGTGGGAAGGAGGGACTGCGACTGACGCACAATGGCAAAATGTTGTCAACGCAATCAGCGACAGTTCGAGTTGTTGTTGTAGTTGTAGTTAGTGGTAACAGCAGTGGGCAAAACACGCGACTTTCTCCAAATGCTGTGAAATGGCAGAGAAATAAGAACAAGAGCGGAAGGGAGTGTGTAGGTGGGAGATTGGAAGAGAGAGAGAGAGAGAGAGGGAGGGAGCTGCCTCCCCTGAGTCGTGGTATGCTTCAAATTGAATTGTGTGCTACACGTGACCAGGCGCAGGTCTGAGCTATGCCAAAGTCTCAGTGTGCACAGTGGATCATGCAGACGGATAAACGGAATGACAGACTGACGGACTGAGGAACTGAATGAGTGGGCATGGATGAGTACGATGGGTCGGCTGCCATGTCAATAAAGTCAAAATGAATGACAGGCTTACAAACAGTCCACAAGTGGCATCATCTCTGTCCAATGGCAAACGATTCCCTCTTTTGATGAATGCCTTATTAAAAAGTGTAACAAAATGTTGTTCAACGCGAGGGTTGATCGACAACAACAACAACAACAACACAAAAATAAAATATACGCAAAATGTAATTTGCGTGAAATGAATGCAGTATTTACGGGTGGCATGCCACCCACTATATACATCAGTATGTGTGTGTGTGTGTCAGTGTGTTTAAATGTATACTCCATATAGCATACAATTGCACAAGAGTCTAGTGGCCTGTGCACAATCAATTCCCAAATCGCATTATGCTGCCAAAGGCAGCAAAGAGTAGACTCGAGTCGAGTCGAGTGAATCAGCGTGAGGCAGCTGCTGGCAAATTGCTTGGCTACACACTAAACGAAAAAATTGTGCAAAATGCACTACACAATTTTCAACTGTTTTTTATTCAATATTTTAAAAATATATTTGCTTAAATTTTTTCAAAGAAGAAATTATTATAAATGCAAAATAAAATTATCAAAAATATTTAGTTAAATATTTTAAAAAATATTTGGTTAAATATTTTAAAAAATATTTGGTTAAATATTTTAAAAAATATTTTATAAAAGTCAAATCGATTTCACAGTATATAATTGGATATACTTTTAGATTTATTTATTTTGTCAAGTGCAGCTCACTGTAGCATTTGCCTCTGTCTGTCACTACTCCCCCGGAGTTGCAGCTCCTCCCGCAGCTGCATTTCGAATTTTATGTGCGTCAACATCAGCAAGTCACCAAGTGCATTGCGTGCCAAATGGTTTACGTGTCAAGCGCCAACGATACCGACAGCAACAACAACAACAACAACAACAACAACAGCAACAGGAACAACAGCAGGAACAGGGACAACAGCAACAGCTCCACTGAATCCATCGACTGCTCCGACTCTATAGAATGCGACAACACTTGGCGAGCGTTTGAGTTTATGGCTGCAGCTTGAAAAGCGTGGAAATGTGGCAACGTTTGCAACGTGACACGAGGCGCTTGAGCATGAACGAAGCATTGTCCACATTTCACAATGAATGCGTGTTTTTTTTCATTTCATTTCATTTTATTCCTGCTTAGAATTTGCTGGCTTGAGCCAGCCAGAATTTGGCTTGACTTTGTCATCGAAATTTGATTTTAAACTTTGTTGCATTCAGTGAGTCGGTCTGTCAGCAAAATAAATATGAGATTCATCAAGGTGTATGTCGGCATAAAGCTGGGATCAACAAATGGGAAATTGCAGTCAGCTGGGAGCTGAAGCTTCAATCTTATTGCCAAAAATGCGACATGAATTGCATAAATATGAAGAGCGAAGAGAATTTTTGCCTGGAGCTTGGGGATTTTATTTAAATATGATATTGCTGATTGGATTATTATCTTTGCATACAACTTTTACACTGAGTTATAGTTTTTAGTTTTCAGTTTTCAGTTCATTTTATATAATTTAATTCGACACAAAATTGAAAAGTTTTTGGTTGTATTATTTTTAATAATATTTTCAAACATTTGTATATCATATTTCAAGCAGATTTGTTTAATCCTATGCAACTTTAGCTTCACTTTTAAAGTTGATTTGTACTTTTAATTTGAAATTTTATTTGCCTTGCTTTAACTCATATTCAAAGTTCAACTTCAGTGTCTATTGAACATGAATTCATCATTCACTTTACCATTATGAGTATGTGTATGCATTGCTTGTACTTCGCAAACCTCACAAATTTGTCGACGTTTATACGTTTTCCTTTCATTTCCATTGTCACTGAACAATTGTTACTTCAATGCTCAATTTATAATTCATTTGCAGTTCTTTCAACAAATTTTTTGATATCAATATCTTGCATATTTCATGAATTCGTGAGCAACTTTTATTCGTTTCCCTGTTTTTTTTTTTTTTTTTTCCTGTTCAGTTTGATGTTCGTCACCCTGAAATGCATTCATAAATAATGCATCGATTTGTGGCATGAATGTCGCTTCCAACTTGCAGCTAACAGCAAATTCAGTTTAGCCAAGCTCTTACCCATCAAATATTGAAGCATTTACCCTGCTGTAATATATTATATCATAACTGAGTGTTAGTTGCGGTTAAATACATTCAATAATTTATGATTAAATGAGTCTTCTGTTTGCAAACAAAATACTTGAATTTATTGCTTCAATGGAATCAATGGAACCAATGGAAATGTAAACAAACTTGTGATGGGCAAATACTATTTACTCGAAAATAAAAACGGACTCTAAAATACTGCGATAATCATCCAGAAGATTTTATTTCTATGATTAAATATGTGTTGAGCCTAGAGGTAGGTATGAATGGAATAGTTATATGCAGAATTCTCTATTAAATTGAGGTTTACTTAAAAATCATTTAAAAATTAATCAGTAGAAAGTCTATATTAGTTTGGACTTTTTAAACACAGGATCCACAAATTATATATATTTTTTATTTAGGCTCTCACTCACTTATAAATATAGTTTTAATTTTCCATATGGTTATTCTTTAAAAGAACAAGAGAATTTCTTCAATATCCATAGATTTATCTTAATCAGGTTTGTTTGGAATTTAATCAACATATTTCTAACTGAATTTCATACGGCAAATGAGTAAATAAATTGAGAAAACATATTCCAATTACCCATGCCTCAGAGTGTGCCTCAATTGTGTAATCGAGTTATGCATGAATGCAACTAAATTTCAACTTCACTACAATTCACAATCAGCTGAAGTCTAGCATAAAGTTACAGCCACTCACACACACAGAGAGAGAGAGAGAGAGAG
>JBANCZ010000054.1:0-67827 GCA_037040025.1 Sphaerogastrella javana | reverse complement strand
ATTCCCCCACTGGTGGATCCCCAAAAACTAAAAATAAGGATAACAGGTGCAATTTTAAAGATAGAAAGCCCTGATTTTGCACATATATGCACATTCACATTATACATCTATCCTCATTTTCACATTTTGGATACCTAGCCCCACTCCCCCACAATTGGATACCGAAATTAAAAATTGCCATACCACGCTCTATTTTGAAGCTAGAACGTTGTGCTTCGTGCACATATACGCTGAATTTTTATTATATAGCTTAACAGATTCCATTTTGATACACAGTATGCCACTGTGCGGATGCCCAAATATGGAACTGGAACGCACTTAATTTTTCACCAAGTTCACAGTATATAAACTATTGATAGACGTTAAAATACCCAGGAAAATTGTAAAGTAATGAAGAAATATTCCCATAATGCTAGCAAATATATATAGATGTAGATGAATATACCTTACACACAGAGAACGATGGGGCTCCCATGCGGCGCTGTGGACTACTTAAGGTAATTGCCTGAAAAAAAAAGACGAAACTTAAGATGCAAATTTTACTAAATTACATGAGAATTATATATAGTATGCCTCGTAAGCAGAGCGCATATAAATAAGCCACATCAGATCTTGAGCTGCTCAATAATTTGTTGTCATGTTGTCAGCTCCAGTTGTCCGTTCATTCGGTTGGATGTTACTGTTGCCACTGCTGCTGCTGATGCTGTTGCAGGTACAGGCACAGCAGTCAAAGGATGGCCACAGTTTGGATGAATTCCGGCAACGGTATCTGTTGCCCCTGTTATCGTCGGGCAGTCGCAACTGTTCGCTGAATGCATGCGAGTCGCTGCGCATTATCTCACAGCTGCTGCTACTGATCAAGGCAACGCCCAATGGCACCCAGAGCTCGCCGTCATCGTCATCCGGCAGGCGTAAGGGGAGTGCGAGCAGCAGCGAGGCAAACAGTGGCGATGTGAGTGCCATGTTCAATTTGGCGGAGTTCGATAAGCGTGTGCGCCAGATAGAGAGCAGGCTGAGGTCAGTGGAACAGCCGATTTGGCATTTGGCCAGTGGCAGTGAGCTGGAGTGGAATCACTGTACGTCCGGTGTATGTCGCTGTAATCCGGATACGAAGAGTTTCAATTGCTGGAACACGAATCTGAAGTCGGTTCCAGTGACGCAGGTGATACCCATGAATATGGTGTCCATTGATCTGTCACGGAATGCGCTGTCTACGCTGCACAAGGACACATTTCGTGGTTTGACGCTGCTCAAGGAGCTGGATATATCAAATAATGTCTTGGACTTCCTGCCATTTGATCTGTTTCAGGATCTGGACAGTCTGCTGCAGCTGTAAGTGTTGATATGTTGAATGAAGTGTTATTAATGGTTTTCCTTTTGGCAGTCGCATCCAGAACAATCAACTGGAGGACATTGATGCACGCACTTTCTGGAAACTGCGCAATTTGAATCTGCTCGATCTAAGCAAGAATGCTATTACCCTGCTGCCGGAATCGGTATTTTATCACGCACAACGTTTGACGGTTATCAATTTATGCGACAATCAGATCAAGAACTTTCCACCAAATCTGTTGCGAGATCAGCTTATGCTCGAGGAGCTGGACATGTCGCGCAACAAGATCGAGGAGCTTGTGTCGGGCAGCATGCACTATCAGACAAAGCTCAAGGCTCTGGACTTTGGATGGAATCAAATTGGTAGGTGGAAATAATAAATGTAAACATTATACTATCGATCTAACTTAAATTTTGTTTATTCGACTCCTTAGCTAAAATCGAAGATAACTTCTTTGACGGTCTCAAAAGTCTGCGCACCTTGATGCTACATAATAATCGCATTACCTCCATATCGGGCACCATATTCAATAATCTAGTTAATCTAGTCACATTGGACCTGACCATGAATCGCATAAGTCATGTAAATAACGTTGAACGTTTATAAAGATATATAGCTATAGTTATGATATATCAGATCGATGGATTTGCCTTTGTGGAGCTGACGAAACTCAATGAGCTGTTGCTGGGACAGAACTCCATGTCGAGCATACCCGATGATCTGTTTCAGCAGGCCAGCGCCCTGACACGCCTGACGTTGTTCTCGAACAATCTGACAACACTGGAGGCCGATGACTTTAAAGGACTCAACAGCCTTAAAATCCTAATGCTGAACAACAATATATTGAAGTACTTTGATGCACGGGCATTCGCTCCGCTCAGCCAACTGGAGAAACTGTGAGTTCAATGCACCGTTTAATTATTATGCCTGATTTGTCCTTGCCCTTGCCGTTACCTGCAGTCGCATTGACTCCAATAAGCTGATGTTTCTGCCCCATGGCGCCCTGCATGGCCTGGACAAACTGGTTGCCGTTAAACTGGACAAGAATCCCTGGCATTGTGATTGTCGGGCTCTGTATCTGGCGCGCTGGATACGTGAGTTTGTGGCGAAATTATGGGATGGACAGCAGCCGATGTGTCGCGGGCCTGGTGACCTTGGTGGCCATGAGGTTGGTCTGCTGCGCTACGATGATCTGTGTGATGGACAGTGGGCCAGCATGCTGTCGCTATCGCCGCGTCTACCGGTGCGCAAACATCGTATTTCCACACCGATGAACTATACCGATTATTTCAATTTGTACTTGAAGCACATCTACAATGCCACCACGGACGATGAGCTCAAGGAGGCTGAAATCACCAGTGTGGCCATTAAGAAGGTGCAGCTCGATTAAATAGCCTCCCCCTCTCCACAAACAGTGCATGCTCGAAACACAGAAACACATTTTCTAATGGGAAATTGAAAACATTTTCAAATTTATTTCTCTTTTCGCTAATTTTCACGCAAAACAACTTGAGGCGTTGCCGGACTGCACACATGGCCTTGCTTTTGTTGTGGATCTGCAAAATACAACGTACATCTGGCAACGCCTTTGCTGCGTCTCTTTAATGAAGCGAATTTAATATGGCAACGCTTTTACCATGTCTAAGCTGCGCTTTGACAGTCTGGCAACGTCTTTCTTTGTTTACATTTTGTATCTTCGTGAGAGCAAAAGCTTTTAAGGCATATTTTTGAAATACAAGCAATAGAGCAAGCTTTATTATTTAAGTTCAGTTTAACGAGCGTGTACTGTAACTATATTTTGCATGCATTCTAATTTATTCTTGTTTTTTGTTGTTGTTGTTTGTTTGTTTGCTCCATCTATTTGTCAACATCAATAAATCGCAAAAATGTTGCCTTTTAAATTTCTTTTCCGTGGAGCATAATTTCTTGCGGCTCTTCGCCTGCCGCAATAATTCTCGGCCGCATGCACAAATACGCTTTATGGCTGACAGCCAGAATGCTGCTTCAA
This sequence comes from Sphaerogastrella javana, assembly GCA_037040025.1. Taxonomy (NCBI): domain Eukaryota; kingdom Metazoa; phylum Arthropoda; class Insecta; order Diptera; family Drosophilidae; genus Sphaerogastrella; species Sphaerogastrella javana. The sequence continues at coordinate 64,486 of JBANCZ010000054.1, read as the reverse complement.
AGGCAAATGCAATCCCCCCATTTCCGGCCATAACTACTACTCCCTGCCTCTTTCCATCTCTCACACTCATTCCCACTCCCACGCCCACTCGCACTCCCACTCCAGCAAACGCTTACGTTGCACACAAATTACGGACATGTCTCGCGTGCTGCTACATTTTTTTTTTCGTTCGTTTTACCTATGTGTCTACGTCTAGGACAAGCTTTTTACCTAACCAATTTATTGCTTCCGTCGTATCGCCTGCTTCTTCTACTCACACTCTCACGCGAGTGCCATCTTTCTCTCCCTCTCGGTCTCGCTCTCTTCTCCATACCCAGCTGCACTTTGTAGCATGACTTTTGCACAACTGCCGCCAGTTAGCGCTCATGTGCGCTGTGCTTTTGCTTGTTGCAGCTGGGCTATTCCCTTGGCTTTGACGTTCTGGCAACTCCGCACTCAGCACTTGGTAGTTTTTTTTTGTTTTTTTGTTTTTTTATCGTTGTCCTTGCAATTTCCATGTGTTGACATTGCCCATGCTGCATTCACTTTCCTCCGCTGTTTTTTTGTTGTTCGTGGATGCCGGCTGCTGCTTTTCCTGTTGCCAGTTTCTTGTCGCGATAGTCGCCCTCCCGACAGCCATACCGACTGCCATCCCGACTGTCGACAATCGCTTGTGGTCTATCGCCTGTGCGGCTTTCCTTACATGGAGTGAGTGCTTTCAAAAGTGGGCGTGGGCGTGGGCGTGTGTGTGTAGCTCGCATGCAGACAACAAATGCATTTTATATAAAATTTGCAAGGCAAATATTTAAAATTGAATATCGCCTTTGTTGTTTCTGTTTTTCTTTTTCTTTTTTTGTTGTTGTTGTAGTTATTGTTTGTGCGGTGTCTAGGGCTTTGTGGTGCAGGGGGCGCTGATTGCCTTAAAGTGTCCCCCCGCCTCAAGTACTGTGCTCTAAACTGTCAACCCTTTTTAACCCCCACACGTATGCGTATATACACAAGCATCTAAAAATATAAAAAATATACAAAATGTACCAAAAAAAAAATATATATATACAATATGTAATCATATTTTTTTTATACGCCACGCACGCGTCTCCGTTTTGACAAAGAAGAAGGCGGTGGAGGAGGAGGAAAGGCGATGGGTTGCTGCTGCTGTTGTTGTTGTTGTTGTTGCTGTTGCTGTTTGTAGTGTGAATCTTTGGCTATCAGCGGCATCTGTCTCGCTCTGCTTATCGTTGTTTAGCTTAAAGCGGAAGTAAAAGGATTTGAATTGCCTGGTGGAGAAAGCCTTTGCCGGCATCCTGACAATCCGCACGCTAACAAAACACCCGCCCTGCCCCATACACTTAATGTATGTAAATTCCCTAAACTCTCAAATCCTTTGCTTTCGTTTACGTTTCTCTTTTTTTTTTCTTTCAATTTTCTTTCCTGACGCTAAGCAAACATTTTTAGCGGCATTTAGCCAAAGACGTCAGCCCAACTGGAAAGCTAAGCCAGCGCGTTGTGGTGAGAAGCTCCGCTTAGACTTGGCCGTGTCACACACCAGCATTTAGGGGTGCATGCTGCAGCCGCTAGCTGGACGCTTGGCGTTCCCTTTCACTCAACTGTTGAGTTGCACTCAAACTGATTCACTCAAGTCGTTCTCTTGAGCTTTTCGAGCTTTCTCTTTTGCCAGCAACGGCGCTCTGCGGCTGCTCTTCGGCTCCAGTCGTGCTTTGCCGAAGGCTTTGACACACTGAACTCGGCTTGGCTCACGATTAGACGATGTAGCTTCGTTTTTTTTTTGGGATTTGATTTTTGTTTGTTGTTGTTGTTGGTTTATTTTTGGCAGCAGCTGCCGAATGATGGTCAAAAATTGTGTGTGATTTATTTGAACATTTTTGATATAATTTGGACTTTATTGTGTTCCAAAGCCAAAACAATAAACATTGATTTAAAAAAAATTTCACTCACACAAATTAAATGTAAATTTCATGCAGCAACAAGAGAAGCAGCAGCAGCAACCCAAAGCAGTCGCTGCTTGCTGCTTGTGCCTGACCTAAGGCAATGGTAGCAAAGACAAGAGCAAAGCAGCTTGTAGCAAAGGGGGGAGGAGAGGCCAGGGCTGTGTACCGTGGGCCAAGCCACACCAAATTTGACTATGGCAAATTCACTTAGTTGTCGTCACTTGGAGTTGCCCTTTTTGCACGGTGTGGCGCCTCGCACAGAGCAGAGCAGAGCAAAGCAAAGAGCGCAGAACGGGAAAAAAATAAACTTTTTGCATGCACGTTCGTTCACACACACAAACACACACGCACACACACACATACACACACATAAAAAGTATGTATGTGTGTGTATATATATTTAGCACTTACCAAAGCAAGCTCTGCGCCTGTGGGCGTGTTTCTCTCCCTCTCTCTCCCTCTCTTTGTCTTTCTCTATGTGTGTACACGCATAAAAATGTGAGTGTTTACTGCATGTGTGTGTGTGTGTGTCTTGCTTTGTGTGCAAGTGTGCGTGCGGTTGGTTTTTGTGGCTATGCGTCCATGGCCTAGCATGGTCCTGCTACAACAGCAACAGCAGCAAGAATAACTTTGGCATCATCTCTTGGCTTAGCCACAGCGTCTGCCTCTGCCTGCATTAGTGTTATCCATCTCTTTCTGTCTGTATCTCTCTCTTTGTCTCTCTCTCTCTCACTCTCTCTCTCTCTCACTCTCTCTCATTCTCTCTCGCCGTCTCCCTTTTGGTTCGCTTGTTCGTTTGTTCTTCTCTTCATACGTCCATTTTGGCGTCTGGCTGGCAAACGTGGCGTATACTTAATTCGCTTTATGCTCGAACGTGTGCCACATTATTCTTATGAACGATGCGCCGTCGACTGCCGACTACCCACTACGATGTGTGAAATATGCTCAATGTGTGTGCATAGCAATACTGATTATACACTCACATACACACACACAGATACCAATCTAATCCCCCTCTCCCTCTCTTCCGCTTCAAAAGTTGACACTCGTGCTGGCAAAACAATTAAAATTTTGTTGCAATTTGTTTGATTTGCACTAAAGCATAATGTAAATGCAAATGTATATATATATATATATATAATAAATGTAAATGTAAAAGCTAAAATGAAAAACGAAAATGATAAAATGGAAAATGCGAAATGCGAAATGGAAATGGAAATGTGAAATGGAAATATGAAAATTTGTTGTATGGCCGGCAAATCGGTATGAGTCCCATTGACCTTATTGAGCGCTCAGACGTGGCTCAATGGCTAAGGCAACAGAAACGGACAATGGCCGGACGTTCATTTGTTTGATGGCAATGCCACCAAATACCAGGGCTGTCATAAAACAATCAACACTTCATAATTAGAATTCAAACATAAATTATATATGGATTGATATATTAATATTATTGCTCTATATAAACATTATATTTATGCTTATGAAATAGAAACAATTTGATGGTATTTGGGTAAATCGCGTACGATTTTTTTACAGTTCGCTAACCCTAGAAATAATTTTCTTTTACATTTACTTTTTTTTTTTTTTTGGATTTTTTTTTGAGTTCCTATTGTTGGGGGCAACTGCTGCTGCTGCTGTTGCTGCTGCTGTCTCTTTGCGGCTTTTATGCTGCCCGCTCATAATTTTTACGACCTATTTTGTGTGAAAAGTGTGTCGCATGCGCCATCATTCGAGTGGGTGGCTTGGGTTGGCTCTTTCTTTCTTTCTTCTTCTTTTTTTTTTTGTGTGTGTCCAGAAGTGGAACTTTTAATTTCAATTTTTTATTACTTGAAATCTGTTTTGCAGCGCAACCTGAGTCACCTTTTTTTGTGGCCAAACGTTGCCGCTGCTTTCCATTTTTTTTCTGCTCGCTCTAAATGCAGCAATGAAAATGTTTTTGGCTACGTTTCGCTGCCCGCCTCCTTCAGTTTTTTTTTTGTGTGCTGTGGGTTTTCCAACTCGACAAATCCCACTTCGTGCATGCCACACAATGCGCCACTTCGTTTGTCTGTGGCATGGGTTTGGGATTGGCATTTTTTTTTCGTCGTTATTGTCCGCGAGCTACATTTATTGGCTTGGCGACAAATTTTTATTGGCCAGTTTTAGTTTTGGTCTGCGGCTGCATATGGCGCTGATTTCTTGTCACCTACTTGGGCAGCCACTCGTTCTCTGTGTGGGTGTCTGTGTGTATGAATGTGTGCTTGTGGGTGTGAAGGTTTCTCGTGGAGCAAAAGTTTTCGCCCTCAGACAGCGGAGCCAGGGACAACAGCCAACAGACGCGGCGGGTCTACGCTCTAATCATATTGCCAACCTTCGGGTTACGTGATGCATTTCTCTGTCCAGGACCTTTTCAGTCAGACAGCGTGTGCTCTGGGTCTGACTCTGACTCTGACTCAGAATCTGGCACTGGTGCTCGGGCTGACTCTGATGTATAGTTCGACTCGCTTCACTGCTCACAATTTGACTTGTGATGTGGGTATACGCGCGAATGTGATTCTTGCTTCCATCCGTGTGTGTGTGTGTGTGTTTGTGTGTGTGTGTTAGTATGGCATAGTGTGTGTGTTTTGGCACGCCTCTTCGGCACTGTGGGTTGTTTTCTAACTTGCTGCTGTAAATAACTTTCGAAAACTTGTCAATAGCAAAAGTTTAAAAATTAAAGCATATTAAAAATTTTGAAGCTGATTCGGCTTAAAGTAAAAGTTATCTTTTATTCGCTTTTAATAAATTTATCTCTATCAAATATTGAAAAAATATTTTTAAATATTAGTTATTAGAATGTTTAAATTCATTATTATAAGGCTAATCGTGGATAACATATCAACTTTATGGTATATTCGATAAAATAAAAGAAATTTAAATTTCAACCACAGCCAGACAAATCTTACAAAATGGAATATAAAATTTTTAAAAATAAAAAGCATCTAAGCAGTTTATATTTTGATTTTGTACTACAACATAAAATCAGTTTTAATGGTTATAATAGGCTTTGACTATTAGATAGAGTCGATAGATATTTTGAGCTAGTTTTGTGGCCATAGTCCGCTGTGAATGTGCCATGGCGAATTTCAAATTTTGGGAATAGGAACAGGGGTTAGGGCAGTGGGAATGGTGCATTCGACATGTCAGAATTTGTGGATATTCTGTTTAAATACCGTAATGAAGTCTGCTTATACAATATAATGTACCGTGTTTGTGCTACGTGCCTTGGTTATGTTATTGCATGCTGATCCCAGCTTCCGCACAGCATCCGCTGCCAGAGCAGCAGGCTATAGCCAAAGGGTCCACACGGCACATAGAGAAAGAGAGAGGGAGACGCAGAGAAAACGAGAGAGAATGACTGAAAGAGAGAGAGAGCGTGAGAGAGGGAAGGATGGGGGGAAGACAGAGGCTGACTGTGTTTTTATTTGTGTGTTGGCAAATCTTAAACTTGTTTTACTGCTCGTTAGTGTTAGTCGCTCGCTTGGCTCTCTCTCTCGCTCTAGTCAGACAGCGATTCTTTAGGTTAGGGTTGAGGGTATGACCATATAGCCACCATGACACCCTATTGTTATAACACGTTCCACACGACCCAGTCGTTGGGGTTATGTGCATGGAGACTGACACCGAGACGAACTGAACTCAGCTGAGCTGAACTGAACTGAAGCCTGTGTTTGGCAACCAGGCACTGGAGTACACTAAAAGCAGTAGTCCCAGTCGTGTTAGGTGTGCCAATCCATGTGTATATATGTGAGTGTGAGTGTCAGTGTTAGTGTAAGTGTGAGTGTGTGCGTGTTTATGCGTATGCCAAGGTGCATGCTAAGTGCCATATCCTGGCAATATGCTATACATATAGAGAGCTGGAAATACTGAGCCGTAGCTAGTGCCGGAGCTCGGAGCTCGAGCAACAGCCTGACTGGCTCTGGTAAATGTTTGTCCAGCATAATTGCGCTCAGCATGCAGTTTTCTCTTTTGCCTTTTGCACGATGCCAAGAAAAAACTATACTTTACTTCACTCTGCTTGGCGTTTTTCAATTTTCCCTATTTCGCTTTGCTTTTACAGTGTCTGTGTGTATGGCTTTGGCTGCTTTAAAGGATTTGGAACTTGTTTACGTGGCGCATTAGTATAATTTACAACGGAAGCCATCAAAGGCTTTGAAACGCCGCAGGCATCATATCAAATTATATACGTATTGCCTTGGCTAACTAATTTCAGCTGTTCAAGTTGTTTCTATGCCACATTTTGAATGTGTTTGTTGTGGCATACCAAACAAATACACACAAGTGCTAAATATAGAGAGAGAAACTGAAATTTAATATAGATATTTCAATGATAAATGAGTTCTTCGAGTTAATGCATTGTGGTGGAGTTAATTCTTTTCAATTACGGCTTAAATCTGGCAACAACTCAGCAAATTTGATGAGCATAACATTTGGCAATACCCTGCACGAAATGGAATGCTAGATGAAGGATATGATAAATGAAAATTTAATTTATACGAAATCTTAAAAATATGATATACATTTGCTATCTGTTTGTATACTTTAAAAGATTTTAAATAAGACTTTAATTATTATAATATATGCAGCCTTTAGTATTAAACAGTACATGGTATAAGTTAGTTCATCATTTAGGCCTTATTCGCGCTCAGATGCTTTTGGCCACGTATAGAATTGTCACAGCAATTGCTGTGACTGGCCATGACAATTACAATTACAGTTTCGTGTTTAACCATAATAATCTGCTCAGTTATTTATGTAATTAAACAAACAATAAACCCCACCCAGTGCCCTCAGTGGCAGCCCAACGAAAAACCCCTAACGAAAATACCCACCCTTGAAAAACCCCAAAGTCGAAACCACTTGGGTGCTCTTGTTTGTTGTTTGTTAAATGTTATTATTGCTATTACAGTTGAATATACTAGTTATACAACAACATCAACAACATCAGCAACAACATCATCAACAACAACATCTACACTTGTTGTATATTGCATGAGCTTTAAAATGGTTTAATCAACTATATACATAATACATGTATATATATATGCCATGTAGTCGTCTCTATATATACTCTGTTCTATACAAATATTTACTATGGTGGCCAAGTGTTTATGGTTTTAGTTGAAAAGTTGCCAAAACTGTGCACAATTTTGCGGCTGGCTCTCGGTGAAAATGTAATCAACAATTTTCCTACTACTGCTGCTCAATAAAATAATCGTAATCGTGCGTGCCTGTGGCAGCAGCAACAACAACATGCAACATACATTTTGACTTGAACTTGCCACACACACAAAGCACACGCATAAATCTACTCTTCCACGTGAATTTAAAATATGACAAGTAAAGCAAAGCTTAAAGGCGAGTAATGCAGTCGAGTGTAGAGTATTTATATATACTTAACTTTGAAGTAGTTTCAGGATATACAATTAATGCCAATCTCTTGAAAATCTTTCCTGGAAATCACTTAATTTAAACATAAATTGTATCTTCGTTAATGGTTTGTCTGTGCTAAAATTTTCAACACACTTTCGTCTTCTTTTAAACTATAATCAAACTCTTAATGAAAGATACATAATTTAAATTCTATTAATTAGCAAAAATATATTAATTATAATGTCTTTATAAACTAAGTAAACCAATTTTTTTTTTATACTTCTACAGGGTATATTTGAACAAAATTATCATAATAATATTAATTGCACGAAGTGCCTGAGATTTATAGGGCATTTTGGCATTTTTATGGGTGACTCTTAACAATAGACAGAGCCATAGTCAGAGCCAGAGCCATAGCCAGAACCCTAGCTGAAAATATTTTAGAGTAGAAAGAGGGTAATTAATAGTCTGGCATTTCATGCTGTTGCCTCGTTGCAGTACATAAGTCAATTAAAATGCAATTTAAAATATAATTAATATATATTTATGTATTTGTATATGGTATATATATGTATAGTATATGGTATAAAGTATATAATTCATTTATATTGTGTCGTTATAGTCGTAACTAGCGTTCGATTAAATTGTATATCACTTAAATTATAATTATATAAAATTGTTACTTGTTGATTGGTTTGTTTTTTGTTTTTGTTTTTTTTTTGTTAATATAATGCATCAATACAAATTAGGCGAGCATATTATTATTTTTTACTTAAATGCACATCATGCCTTTATCAATTTTCATTTAATTAAAAAAAAAATTTCATTAGTTGATGCTATCGATAAACGATAAACGTTAGACGTGTGTGTGCATGTTTAACTGCGCGCCAGCATTCCATTGATCATGATGTTGGCTAGGGCGTTGCGGCGCTTGCGCCACGCCCCCATGCCCTGGGCATGATACTGCAGCTGTGTGTACCACTGCTTGGTGCGTACGCCATCCTCCGCCTGCAAAGAGAGGGAGAGAGAGAGAGAGAGGTAGAGTGTGTGAGAGAGAGAAGGGGAGAAAAAAGCGTGTGTGTTTAAAATGTGTGAAAAAAATTGTTGGAAAATTTGTGATTGACTCAAAACTGTTGACAGCTGCCAGGCCAGGCCTATGTGTGTGTGTGTGTGTGGGTGTGTGTGAAGTGTGTGAGTGGGTGTGTATGTGTGTATGTGTGTGTATGTCTCTGCTTGTCACTGCTCAGTTGGCCGTAACTAAACGTTTCAATTTATGCGGCGCCAACTTACGTCCGCTTTTGCTTGCCCTTTTGTTGCTACGCTTTCTTTTGCCTTTTTCTCTTTCGTTTTATCTTGTCTTTATATTTTTTTCTACAATATTTTTCTTTGCATTTTTTGCGTGTTTTTTTTGTGCTAAATTTCAATAAATGTCATTCATTTTGGCAGGCACTCGACGTGCGTTGCCTCAACGCACTTCAAAAGGCGCCCAGGCGGAGGCTTAGGCTATGGCCCGTAAAATTTGCATGAAATGGAAGAACATCTCCTATATTGTATGGTATGGTATGGTTGAGTTTTGGTTGGGTTATGTAGCTGTGGCTGTAGCTTTGGCAAGAGCTGTTGTTCGTTTCATATTAGACAAGGATTTGAAATGGATTTGAGCATTTCTGTATGCGCTTTTGTGTCTTGTCTCTTATTAAAAATGGAAACGCAAATCCTCAGCATATTAACTCTGCATTGTGTGGCTGCACTAGAATCATACATATATATGTATATATGTATATATCCTATGTGGCACTATGGTATATAGAGAGATTTTGAAATGAATTTGCAGCTTATATTCTATCAAATATTTCTATTGTTGCTGGAAATTCAATTAGTTATGGCTTAAATGCAGCAGCAACAACAGTTCTATAGGTCTGGTTTTGGCTTAGATTTTTTCTATTGCATTGTGTAAATTGTCCTGTTGCTGCACTTTTAAATACAGCTGTAACTACGCAACAAAAACTAAAGACACATAAAAAAGAAAAATAAAGTGAAACTGAAACTTGTAGTCAAAGTGTGGAAACGGCAGGAGCAGCAGCTAACGATGCCCAAACATGGCCCGGTGTGCAGTCAAAAGGCAAACGCTCTAATTCAAAAGCCAAGTGAACTGGCACACGGAGGCACAAACCCACAAAGCCACCCACAAAATACAACCCCAAAGCCCAATGCCCAAACCCAACCCTAACCTAACCCAAGCGAAACAAAACCCAAATGAAACGAAAACGAAACGAACCGGATGTTAAATGACAAGCAGCCGTAGTAGGAGTAGGAGCGGTTGGAGTAGGAAAAGCAGGAGCAGCCGCTGGAGCCGCTAAAGCATTTGTGTGTCTATGTGTGTGTATCGTCTACTCACTTTGAATATGAATGTGTCCTTCGATGAAATTTCCTGCACTTCGAAATAATCATCCCAATCCGCTTCGCTGCACACAACACATCTGTCCAGATACAACGGTTCCCGTATCAGCGTATAACGTCCGCATTTCTCCTTCACCAGCAGTAGCGATGCCTCCCTGATGCCTGTGTGCTTCGGGAAATTCAGTTTATCCGACATGGCCTTCTCTGCCCTATAATTGGCACTTGGCTGTGTGCAAAAAAAAAAAAACGAGAAAACAAAAAAGAATATAGTAAAAAAAGAAAAACATTGTTGGAAAAAAGAAAAACAAAACTAAACAAAATTACAACTAGGAAAATGGTTTTAAAAAAATGATAGACACTGTCAGAGAAGAGAAGAAGATAGGGATAGGGCTTTACTATTCCAACAGATAAGGCTGCGCGCGTACAAAGCATGTCAGCCAGTACAACTGCCGCAGGAAGCAGTCGGAACTGGAACTGGAACTAGAAGCAGAACGAAGAGCTGTAGATGTAGTGGTTGCTGTGGCTATAGCATGGAAACCTCCATCTGAATTGAGCAATTGTTAGCTAAGGCTTTTTTCACACAGACACACATAGATTTTTTCCTAGGACTCAGTATTGAGCGTGTGACATACGCACTGTGCGTTGCCATCGGTGTGCCCTACTGAAATGCCCCCATTGGCATTTGGATATATCCATTGGTCTCTGGTGGCCCACTTGACGCCATTGGTTTGCCCTTTTTTTCCATCTCTATGTGTGTGGGAATGTAAAACTCGTTTTGTTTTTAGGCATCAAAAGCAGATAGTTGCTTGGATAAGCACTTTTCATTAGGTAGTGCCCCGGCAACGATTCCGTTACACTCGTTGCCTCGCATGTCCTTGCTCTAACTCTCAATCAGACTGTAACTTTTCCTCTCTGCTCTCGACTCACGACTCTCACTCGCACCAGTGCGGCTAGTGAGGCTAGCTGAGACTCACACTGTGACTATGGGCTCTGGCTCTGATTCTGATTCTGTTTCTGGTTTCGCATGCTGCCTCTAGCTTTGGCTCTGGCTTTGACTCTGATTTGTTGAAATCTTTTATCGGCAAACTGTTGCCATGACATCTCACTGATTCCTACAATAGTCAGGCACCAAACCGAACTCAGCCAAATCCCCCACTAAACCTTCTCAATATGCACATGCTATCATCCGGTTGTCCTCGGTCTTTGGCCCAGCTGGTTATCGAGAGGCAAAAGGCTATTAGGTGTAAGCGCCGCTCGCTAATTGCCCTCACCTCGTGTCAAACTATCTATCTCACTCTTTCGTGCTTTCTCTCGCTTTGTCGTAGCGTCGTTTGTCGTTTGTCGCTTGTCAAACGTGACCAGGCAAAGTCAGTCTAATGTCTTCTAGTGAAGCCAGCGTGATATGCTGTTTACGCTTCACTTTACATTTCTCATTGTCAGTTGTAGGATGGTGAAAAATTGAGAGAAGAATATTTTAACGATACGTGAGAGTTGCCAAATTAAAACTATCTTATTAAGTCGTGAAACTAAGTTGAAGAATATAGTCTTAACTAAAAATAATCGAGGTTAAGTTAAAGAACTTTATAACCCTTCTTATTTCCGACCAAATCCTGTTTTTCTATTTCTGACTTATACTATTTCCATATAAGTAAAATACCTAATCGATAGTACACCCTTTCGCACATCTCTAACCCATCGTTATGACTCTCTTTCCAACTTCATTCTACTCTTTTGTCTTTTTCACTACTACACTTTTTCTGTTTGGTAGCGTACCTTGCCATTGGTAACGAGAAGCGCATTGACTGGGGTCAGTTTGATGGTGCGCGCCTTCTTCCAGTTGCTGTCGGTGGGCTGCGTGTAGAGCAGTTTGCCCTCCATAGCGAAACGGACCTCATCGTGATTCCATTCGAGTATGTCGATGGCCATTTTGCGCAGCTTGATGTTTATCATATCAATTTCGCAGGAAGCGCGTCGATTGGGACTGGAGGAGCTGATGCGACGCCAGAGCTTCGTAGGAACATCCTTGGCCTCCTGGTTGATGTGATTCAAATGCAATTCAATTTTCTCCTGTGCCTGTTTGAGCAGCTCACGTCCATCGAGGTGTGCTGGCGTCACCTTGTACAGACGAGCCAACAGCAGTGGATACTTGGTGACGCGCTGCACGGGCACCTGGGGTGAAGTCAAGAGAACAGAAGTTCATTGAAGGGCTAGACATGAATATAAATTTATATATTTTTGAATGGTACTCACCATGAGAAACGAGTTAAGATTCATGCGACGCAACACAGCGTTCTCCATTTGCGATACCTTGAGGAAGATGCGCAGTAGCTCCTTCTCCTTCTCGAGGTTGGCCAGCAGCAGGCTGGCGCCCGCCTGTCGCACGCAGTAACTCTCGAAGGCGTGCAACATTTGGGTAAAATCAAGAAAGATGCGTCCAATGTTCACCGTGAGTAGATCATCATCGCCCTGCTCCAGGGCAATGTCCAGGGCATCGCGCATTCGTTCGGCCAGCGTCTGATTGTTCTCTAACAAGTCTTCCGTATTGAGGAAGATTGCGGAGAGCTGCTCTTGGGTGAGCAGACCGGCCACCAGCATCGGATGACAGAATTCCTCTAGAATGATTTGCAAATCGCGGCCGTACTTCTCCTCCGTCTCTACAATCTCTGTGATGATCTCCTTGCGCTCCACACGCTTCTTGCCGCACTTGCGACACACCAATGGTGCATACAGCACACCCGTCTCGCTCAGCTGCGTTTCCACAGAGCCATCACAGTCCTCGCATAGATGCAATGGACTGACCGTTGGCTGATACTTGCTGCGCGAGGATTTGCTCGTCTCCGAGCCAACACCAGAATCCTGACGCTCCACATCACTGCCGCTTTTGCCACAGATGAAGGTGTGCGGCGGCGGCGACAAGGAGCTCATATTGCTATGGCTATCATCGCAGCTGACACGCTTGTCCAGTTCACTCAACGTATCGGTGGCTTCCTCCTCGATGATCTTGGGATTATTGCTATAATCAAAGCTCTCCTCACGCGCCAGGCCACGCTCCTTGGCATCCACCAGATACGAAAGTATGTCGTACTTGGAGGCGCCCTCAAAAATGGAACGTGCCGCCTTCTTGTCCAGCTCAGCATCGTTCAGGGGTGGCGCAGTTAGCGGCAGTGGTGGCGGTACCTCGTTGATCTCCTCATAAATGGGATCGCCATTCATTCGTATCGATTCATAATGATGTTCGGCTTCCGCGTGTGTAGCGTGCTCAATCTCGGCCAGCGTGGCATCTACAAGTAGCTGATAGAACTTGGCACGTGTGGCCGTATCAACATCCGGCGAATGCTGTTCCATGCTGACTGTTACTTGTTGCTCATCCTCTAGTACGCCAGCTGCGGTCAATTCGCTGGAGCAACTCTGATAACAATCGGATTCATTGGCGGCCGCCTCAAAGTCAAAGAGCTCGTAATTATTGGCCGAGGCAAAGCTATTGGCGGAGCTAATGCTGCCGCGATTGGAAAGTCGATCCTCCTCTTTGGTAGCTGTCAATGCCGGCTGCCGTTCCAATCGGACACGCTGCAGTGAAATGCTTATCAACCGGTTCATATCATCGTGATCTTTGGTGCCGCTCATATCGATCGCCTGGCGTGTCTGTTGCAAACGCTGCAGCGAATTCTCAATCAATTCCGCTACGGTGTCCGTTTCCAAGCCATCAGCCACCTGACCTAGCATCGGATCCTGCAGCAACTTGGCTATAAAGCTGCCACCTGTTCCTGCTCCTGCTCCTGCCCCCGTTCCCGTTGCTGCCTCCTTGGTGTGGATGGGTGTGCTGGCTGCTACAGGCTCTTGCAGTTTCTTGCTGCGTGTGCTATCCGTCACGGGCACACGTAGACCACACACATGTGGCACCAAATTGCGCTTGACAGCCTCGACAGGATTCCGCAGTATCTTTAGCAGTTCCGTCTCGTGCGGCACCAGCGTTGCAGTGGGCGACGGCAACGGTGACGGTGGCGGTGGCGGTGTGGCTGGCGTCGAACTAATGGTTGGCGTAGTAGGCGTATTGATGGGCGTGGTGGTTGTGGCTGCCACCTTTGTGGGCAAATCCTTAGCATAATCAAGTCGGATTAGCGTGCGTCCACGTCCACTTGAGCTGCTGCTGCTCGAAGTGGAGCTGCTCGATGTGGAGGAGATACACGAAGCAGAACGCTGTAGATTCACCTCATTCCCAGTAGCATTGCCACGTATAGGTATAATGGCGCCCAACGGCTGCTGACTGCGTAGGGTGTTGAGCAGGTTATGCTGCTGTATTAGCTGCTCCTCGGCGCTGCTCACATTAATGCAGACACTGTTGGCGGTTTGGCTATTGACCACGACAGAGGATTGATAGAGCGGCTGTGCCGCATCGGCGCTTAAGTTCATTGTGGAGTAGCAATCATCGCCGTTAATCAATATTGATGTCTTCTTGGGCGCCACATCCGCATCCGTTGCACTGTGTGTGGAGAGACGCGCACTGGGGTTGCGCAGCGTAATACTGTGCTCCAGCTGCAGATGCTCATCCTGTTCGCTGTGCGAGATTTTCAAACGGTGCACCTTGTGGGCGCCATTGCTGCTCTTGTTGAAGGGAGCAACTCGTACCACGGTTCTTTGCTGTTGCTGTTGTTGTTGTTGCTGTCGAAGAGTGGGCGTGGGTGCGGGCATAGCTGGAGTTGACTTATTGATTTGGTGTGGCGGCTGCTCTAATCCGTTTGTGGTTGCTGCTGCCGCCAATGTCTTTGCTGGCGGCGGTGGTGGCGGCGGTTCGGTTGGTCGTCTTTGAAATAAATCTCTCGAGTCGTTGCGGTTGCTTTTTATGCGCAGAGCCATTGTGTCCTTAAAATTTAAAATGACATTCTGTGGTACACTGGCCTGGTCCAAGGCCTCAACATCAGCCTCAGTGGCAGCCTTGGCTTGGCCCTGCTCCTGAGCTTGGCCATGTTGTGGCCTCGGTTTCGAGGCAGCGGAGACGATGCTGGGCGCGGTAGCAGACAAATGCCTTTCGCTGTGAGCGCGTCTGATGGGATTTCGCGATTGTGTCGTTTGTGCTGCACGCTTTTGACTTGCCCGAGGCCTGGCAGCTTGCCCCTGCTCTGTCGGCTCCTTTTCCTGCTGCTGCTTCTGCTGCTGTTGCTCCTTTGCCAGCTTCTCATTGTCATTGCTGTCGTTGGCTGCTAGTTGCTGATGTTGGTACTGCTGCTCCTTGTTGTCGTTGTTGTTGCTGATGTCGTTGTGCTCGTCATCATCGTCATAATCGCGATTCGCTGCTGTCGTCTTTTGGGCTGCTCTCTCTTTTGTTGCTGTTGGTGTTCTTGTTGTTGTTGTTGCCACTGCTGCTGTTGTGTTGCCTGCAAAAGGAGTAGAAGAGTGGAAATAGTTGTTGTTGCTGTTAGTAAGAGTGTGGCTAGTGGTGAATCGCGTGTTGCAACTAGCAAAATGTTGCTTTTGTAAAGTAAACCCAAGACAGCTCAGCTCAAGCCACCCCCCAACGATGAACGACTAAAGGAAATGGAAAATGTGTGGTGGGCTTTTAGTTTCAGTGTTGTCGCATTGGCGGCATTTCAGCTGCTTTCAGCTATAAACATTTCATAGCCAAGTGAAATGTTTTCATTTTCTGCTATGTTGAAACATTTTATCGAAGCTCTAATGAAATGCTTATATCTTAGGTTAAGAGAACAATTCTGATAGCAATTACAGTTAATCATAGAGCAAGATTGATGATAAGGATAAGATCTTAAAGTCGACAGGAGGTCTATAGTTGTTTAGAGTAAGGTTTTAGATGAAATTCTAAATTTTTTAGTCATACTTTATTTTTTATATACTTTCTAAACGTACTACTACAAAACCGTTAAATCTAGCGGTTTTTTTTGGCACAGCACCACAAGTACATGCATGCAGATTTCTGCGCCACATAGTGGGCAGTGTTAGTAGTTGAAGGAGCCCAAACTGGCACAGTACAGGACTCCTTCAGCTATGCCCGCTCTAATACGTTGACAGCCACTTAAAGATGTGCTTGCCTAGAGATAAGGTGTTTTGTTTTGGTTTTGGTTTGGGCTGCGGCTTTGGCTCAACCCAAACCAACTAAAAGGTCCACCCACTTAGTCCAACCCCCTTCAAATGTCCTCCTTGCTCTCTGGCCGTGTGACCACGAATCTTGTAGTATTTCCCCTGCTCGCTGACAATATGTACATATCTTTATTTATGGTAAATTGGGTGATTTACGTTGCGGCCGATAAGCGTTGCCTTTCAGCGGTTGCCGCTGTGGTGCTTCATGTCCTTGGCTCCTTTGGCTCGACTTGGCTTGGCTTTGGCTGCTGTCCTGCCAGGCTGGCATTTGAATTGCCAGTTAGCTCAAGTCCTTGACTGTCTTCTTCGCCTGGGTGCCACAAGTCAACGCTGCTAAATGGCGTTGGCATTATTTGGGGCTTTTATTTTTGTTAGCCGGGTTAAGAGCGAAGCATGCCGGGACGACAGGCTGCTTTATGCGTCTATCACCAGACACAACGAAACACAACGAGACAAGGACGTTCTATATCTGTAGCAATAGCTGTAACTATAGCTGACGGCGATATTCGCAGCGCCAAACAATTTGTGTCGGAATTAAGATAATAGATTACATTTAAATGCTTTTTTTTTTGGTTATTTTTGTTGTGTTTTTTAGGAGACTGAAAAAGGGTTGGCGCTTGGTATCTGAGCATAAATTTTGACTGGCGCTGCTGACGCCAGGCGCAGCACCGTCAATGTCGACCGCAAAAACCCTAGAGCGATAAGAGGACAGGCAGTTGTAGCACGTTTCCCCACTCATACTACAAACATTAGCACCCACTCAGTGGACCACCAAATATGTTACGATGGTCTACCCCTCTCTTCGACTATCCATCCGTTCCCTTTCTCATTTCTCTTTCACTCACACACGCACACGCATTACCCTTGAGCAATGGCGTCCTTATCACGCACTCTCTCCAACCTCTTTCATTTTAATGAGTGTGAAAAGTGAGCTGGTTTTATGGCAACAACAGGCAAATGTCTGGCTGTTTTAGGGACTATACTGTGCTGGTTGCTCAGTGCCTTGTTCCTTGTACCTCGTTGCCTTGGCCAAGTCCACCTTTGCGTTTTATGTTAATGAGTGTCATCAACGTGGAGATTTGACTCGCTCAGGCGGTGCACTTTGAACCCAAATGCGGCTCAAATGGCTCAAATGGCTGAAATGTTTTGCACTTATAAGCAAGCTTTAACCATGTACATCCGTCAGAACAGACAGAGAAAAAGAGTGATATAGATAAAGATAAAGAGAGAGAGAGAGATTGAGAGTGAAAGAGAGCTTCTGCTCGAGTTAAATTAATTAATTGTGGCAACCACTTGAATTTCAATCGACTGTCGGCACATCCTTTCGCTGTTTTGTATCCTTTGTGCTGCTGTAATCGCATTTCGGAAGTTAGTATGCTATGCAAAATAGCGACAAATTACAACAATAACAAACAAACAAATACCCCAAGCGAAACTACACTTATTGCACAGAAAAAAATGTGATATATTTAAAAATTTGATAGACTAAGAGATACCTAAAAGTTATTAAGTTAAATTTGTTTTGATTTCATTATATAAATTCAATTAAAACCATGTTTATAAATTTTCAAAGATTTAAATAATTTTTAACAATTAAATTTAAAGGAATATAAACATAAATTTAGATTTTTAAAAATTAAAGAAACTTCTTTCACATTCAAGCTCAATTTTGAAGTGCACTAAACATGGTATATCGAGATTGTATTATGGTATTTCTTTCTTCTATAAGTAGTCTCAACTTCTGCCAACTATTCCGGGATCTAATTCGAGCTTATCGAGTTGTCGGCTTTTGCTTTGTTTTTCTCTCTATATAGCTCTTGTGCCAGGGTATCAAAAGCAAGGCGAAACAATGCATAGCAATGCGAAATCAACTTGGCTTTTATTTGTTCCACTCTGCGCTTTTTTTATTGACTCCTTTATTTTTTTGTCTGTCGTTGTCGATGCTGTTGTTGTTGCCACAGGTAAATGCCACCTGCTTAGCGCAGCTACTTAATGAGAATTTGTTGTTGTTGCTCTTCTTGTTGTAATCGGTTTTGTCTTTGAGCTAAAATATTTAATTAACACCTTTTGTGCTCGCTATTCGCAATGAAGCAATAGAAACAATTATTTGCTCTCTATCGAAAAGGAATTCCCCTAAAGCCAAGTAGAGGTTTCACGTTTGCCGAGGCCAAAACATTGATGAAAAAATATAAATTGATTGTACAAATTCGATATCAATTTATTGAACATATGTTATGGCTTTATGATTAGCTTTGATATATGTTTTTGTGCGAAGTTTTGTCAGTTATTGTAAACATCAATAATTGTTCGTAAATTGAATAATTGTTATGTGCATAGCAATTTTTTTGTTAGTTTTGCATTCCACAAATCAAATTAAAAACCCACAAAACACAACCAAAAAAATAGGCAAAAAGATCAAATGAAAAATAAAATAGGAAAATCTATATGAAAATGGAAATTAAAACAGCCTAAAAGTGCACAATTTGTGGGCGTGGCACTATGTGCATTTGATAAGAAAAAGTAATTAAAAGCGTTACTTGTCGGGATTAGTAAAACATTTTAATTTAGTTGTTGCACAAAAGCAAACCAAACAGCATAGGACAAGCAGACAGAAAGAGGGCGAAATGAATAGTGATTCTCAGAGAGAGAAAGATAGAAAGAGAGTGGGAGCGTTAAGCGGGTAGAAATCGCAACTGAAATGGGTCAATAAATCCGAACTTAATTTTATTGCTCAGCGCACGCTTTTCACTAGTTTTTCCAAAGCGAAATATACAGAGCGAAGCGTTGAAAAACGAAGAAAATATAAATCGCAATGGTAAACAAATCAAAATAAATGAGTAACAAAAGCAACAACAGAACAAATACAAATGGTCATAGCACCCAAAAGAAAAAAAAAAAATACCCTATACTCCACTCCAGCCACACGCTCAGCTCCTGCTGACAGCCTGACAAACTGACTCAAGTTGTTGCTACTCGAACGTCTGGCAAACTGCCGAACACAGCGTTTGGCACTGGGAATGGTTGCCCATTGAGTTTGGAATTGCGGATTTGAGTTTGAGCTTGGGCTAGGGTTTGGGTTTGAGCTTCGGCTTGAGATTCCTATTGCCATTGCTATCGGATGTTGGCAATGGCAATGTAATAATATTGCTGCTGCTGCTGATATTGCTGTTGCTGTTGCTGCTGATGTTGCTGTTGCTGTTGTTGCTGCTGTTGTTGTTGCTGCTGTTGTTGTTGCTACAAACATTGTGTGTACATTTTGGCTCATTTCAATAAGAAAATAGCAAGGCGAGGAAAAAATTTACTAGCCGTAAATGCCAGTGCCATGTCATTTGGGGCAGCAACTGTTTTTCTACTGGTTTCAAATGTTGTTGTAGTTGTTATTGCTGATGTTGTTGCTGATGTTGTTGCTGTTGTTGTTGATGTTGTTGATGAGTATGCTTCGAGTATAAAACATATAAAGTCGCATTAGAAATGCACGAGTTGATTTGAGTTTCATTTTGGCAGTGAAATAAGCAAACAATGCCCATTGCAAGCAGGAATAACAACAGCTACAGTTTACAACTAACAACAATAGCAACAGCAACAACAACAACAGTAACAACAGCAGCAACAACAGTAGCAACAACAACAGCAACAATAACAACTTGCAACGTAAGGTAGCAGCATGAAAAAGAACACAACAATTGCTGCTTACAACTGAAACGGCTGCTTTGTCTTTGTTGCTGCTGTTGCTTGTGTTGCTTGTGTTGGTGCTGTTGCTGCTACTGTTGTCGTGGCACGTTTTGCCGGCCTGTGCAACATTCATTTCCTGCTTGCAACAGCAGCAGCTGCTCATCGCCTGCTGCAGCCCTGGCCAGTGGCTTGTGCTTTGTCTTCGTTGCTGCTGCTGCTGCTGTTGCTGCTTCTTTTAAATGCGCGTAAACTACTTACAGCAGCAGCAGCATCCGACGCTGCCTATATTATATTTTCCATTATCTGAACCCAAAAAAAAACAACAAACTCCTTGTGCTATGCAAGCAAACATATTGCACAAACAGTGAGAGAGACAGTGAAAGAAAGAGAAGAAAAAAGAGCCAGAGAACATAAGATGCGTTGAAAATCTTTTATCAGTGAAATTATTTGCCCAGGGACAACGACAAGAAGAATGAAAGCGCCCAAAAAAAAAAATCAAAATAATAAAAAAACAAAACGTTAAAAAGAAAATACACCAAAAAGAAAAGCAGAGTGGAAAAGAGAGCAAGATAAAAGCAAAAGGAGATGGAGAGTGGGCAAGGAAAACTGGCCAAAGAACAAGTCTCGAGTCGAGTCGAAGTGCGCTGGCCAAATGTGTTGGAAAATTTCTTACTGCATGCTTGTAACAACGTTGTGGAAAACGTTGGGAAAATCTGCGCACAACTCTGTATAGTATGCTACACTTTTCTTTAATGGCAGTCGCCAAAAAAAAAAGCATTGAAGACTAAAAATGCAAGAAATAAAATAAAATAATAATGTAAAAAGTAAAATAAACAAATAAACTGCATTACATTTGGCTTTAAAGCTCAAAATGAAATAAAACAACGAATAAACTAATGCACTAAAGTGTGCATGCTATACAGAAAAATATTTGTACAATCATAACAGAAATAAACGTAATAATATTTAGCTTATCCATTGACTCATATGGCAGCTGTAAATATAATCAATATCAAGACTCCCCATAGAGTCACAGATTGAAAAGCTTTTATGCCCCGCCCTCAGGCTCTAAGAGCATTGAATGAGTCGAAGCAGGGCAGCCGTAAAAAGACTGAGCTGCTGCTCCTTTTTATGGGCAGAACTTCATTTTTTTGTTGTCTTGGGGAGGGCGTGGCCATTGTCGATGCTGCAGCACACCTGACTTCGCCAGACAATGAGCTGCATGCATTATTTAAAGACGAAGCCCAACAGCAGCAGCAAAATGCAGCAGCAGCAGCAAAATGCAATTAAAGCGTCGCTGCAGCAACGGAACCTTTCAGAAATCTACTCGTAAAATTTTCGCATGCAGAGAGCAACAACAACAACAAAAACAACAGCAACAAAAACAACATGCTTGAAAATAAACGTAAAAGGTCTAAAAAGGCGAAAAGGCAGTGGCACAAGTTTTCAGACAACTTCTAAAAATACTAAAAATACTTAATTTAGCTGCAAAATGTCGCTGGCTTTTGTTTCTCAGCACGCGTAGGAAAAGCTTCACTACAGTACTTTAGGGTGCAGCCCCCGCCCAACAGACGCCCACTCGAAATGCACACACTCACACTCACACACATACACACAGAACGCTCCATCAACGTACGCTTTTCCTGCTTTTCCTGCCTGCCTTTTCCAGTTTACTGTACGTGCAGAAGCTGTGTGTGTTTCTGTGTGTGAGCTAAGTGCAGTCATGACTTTTTACGCTTTGTCTCTTTCACTCACTGTAAGTCTGTCTCTGTCTGTGCTCATGTGTGTGTATGTGTGGGTGTGTGTGTGTGTGTGTGCATTAGAAACGCTTATGACAAACGGATATTAAGTTCAGCAGTCACGTAGCTCAGGTAAAATTCTTTTACGATAATTTTTTTTGGAACAAAAAAAAAATACATACGGCACAACTGAAACAAAAATCAACAACAACAACAACATCAACAGGAACAACAACAACAACAGAAAAACCTATTTCAACTGCAACATGAGAAGTTGCCTTCAATTTGCGACTTTTAAAGAGCCAAGAGCAAGACATTGGTTTAATCACTATAAAACCTAGGGATATTAACTCAAATGATGCGGCGATAAGCAGCGCAAGCTTTTCGTTTTTAATAGATGAATTCCTCTTGTTGTTGTTGTTTTTGTCACTTTGTTGTTGTTGTTTTTGTTGTTGTAGTACTAAAAGTGCATTAGACCATGCGTTGAGGTAGCGACACACGTGACATTCATTTGAAAATTTCAAAGGATTTAACATCCAGCGGTTGGACTGTAAAACCCTAAGATCGTTCACTCCTCATTCATTGGTACTCAATAGGATGTTAAAGACAGCTATAGCTCTTTTACTAAGGATCGCTGCTTACGGTTTATATTTAAAATGTCCCGTCGTTTGTATACTGATCATAAAATGTAGACAATTCTACAGTTGTTTGCTGAAAGAAGGAGAAAATGTATTCTCAATCACACTCTATCTTTATATCCGTTTCTGTGTCTCTGTTTCTGTCTCTGCCTCTGTTTCTCTCTCTGTTTCTGTTTCTGTCTCTGTCTCTGTCGCTACCAGGTCTCTACTGTGCTTAGTTTGTGTTCAATAGTAAACTCTTCCGCTCTTTGAGTCTTTTCTCTAGCATTTCCTTGGCTCCCTAGAGCTTTCTCTACCTACTCTTTCTCTGTGTTCAGACCTCTCCCTCTCCGTACTTCCTCTCTCTCTCTCTCTGTCTCTAATTTGATTGAGCGTCCACTCAATGTTGTTCTATGCACTAATTTAGAACTAACGATTACAGCTAGCTGCAGTTTAGGCTCAATTATTTGCGATTTACGTGATTACATTTTAAGCGCAAATTATGCAGGCAAGTGTAAAATGTTGTTTAGCGGC
Source organism: Sphaerogastrella javana (assembly GCA_037040025.1). Classification (NCBI taxonomy): domain Eukaryota; kingdom Metazoa; phylum Arthropoda; class Insecta; order Diptera; family Drosophilidae; genus Sphaerogastrella; species Sphaerogastrella javana. Next base: position 42,115 of record JBANCZ010000054.1, on the reverse strand, counting down.
CAAAATGTTATGTATACGTAATGTTGCCCGCCTGCCCGAACAACAGCAACAACAGAAACAACAACAACAACAACGGCAACTGTAGAAATTTAAATGAGGGCAACTTTTTGAGTTTCGGTTCGTGTTCATTTGCAATTTGTGCAGGACGAAACAATTAAAATGCTCTCTAAAGCATTAGACAGCGCTATAACTATATAATTCTCTCTCTGGCCCTCTCTCTCTTTATGCTATATATAATTAGAGATGGTAAAAAAAAAATGCTATCAATCGATTACTTAATCATAAGATACATTTTAACCTTGCGATTACTTACATTATACTTTTTTGATTCGTTAAAAATTAAATTTTTGGAAAAGTAAACGATAGCATCATATGATTATTCGTGCCATCCCTATATATAATACGCTCTATAGTTATCTATATATTGCCATATATTGCTATATGTTAGGGGCAACAATTAAGTTAACAGCTCTCTTTCTCTTACTCTCTAGTCTGCTTTTCGAAGCTGAAATTTTTGGTAGTGCTTGTAGCTCATTTAATAAATACCAGTAGCAAATAAATATTATTTAATTAATTCTTGTTTTTTTTTTTTTGGAAGCTCTCAGTATTTTTAGTCAGTGTTTTTCAGTTAGTGGTTGAATTTTGTTGCCGTTGCTCAGCTGCGGTTGAGTTCACCCTATGGCTCTTCTACGGCTCTCGGATTTTAGTGCATTTGGGGTTTTTTTTTAGGATTTGCTAGAAAAGGTGTGCGCACTTCATTTGGGTAAGTGTGTGTGTGTGTGAGAGTGTGTGTTTGTGAGCGTGTGTGTGTGTGGTTCCTAGCTTTTGGTTATTGCTGCAAGGTATTTTTTGTTATTGTTGTTGTTGAAGGTAATACGATTATTGTGCAGCTGCTACAATAGTTAGCACTTAGTAGTGCTGAGTTCTTAGTTCGTTATTAAATTACGTTTGATGCTGCCTTTTAAAGTGACTACACACACACACACACACACACAAGCTCACAAATTGCAGGCAATTAGTTGTCTTTAATACACCACACACACACACATACACTTAGAGCAATTGCCTCTATTTAAGGGTGTATATCTGTGTGTGTGCTTGAATTGCCAGCAATTATTTAATGGCCCTCTAATAGCTAACATCCGAATAGGGGGCCATAACAACAGCGTACATCCAGACATTAACCTGGTCATAACAAAAAGGCAACTGGACAACAAGCACTGAAAGCTGTTAGACTACACTTGAGGCTCTAGTTGGAGAGGGATGAGTCTTGGGATGGGATGATAGGGGAGTGGTTAAACAACATGCTTGATATCCAAGTACAAATAAAAGCACGAAAATTATTACAAAACGCCTAGGGGGCAACGCCTTCTGCTTTTTGGGGCCCGCTCCCCTAATTGCCTAGTGCCATAAAAATGCTGCAGCTTCTGTCTCACACTGCTACGCTGATTTGTGTCTTTGTGGCAGATACACACACACATACACACACTCGAACACACACACACACACCAAGTCGACTGTCTGTTTATATTTTTTAATTTCTGTAGCCAACAATAACGCGTCGAAAACGCATAAATTCACGTCAATTAATAAGAAATTGTGGCAAAAAGCAGCGTAACGAAGCGTAGCACTCGACTATAGCTTATATACACGTTCTGTCTGAATGTGTGTGTGTGTGTGTGCTGACAAGGACAACTTGGAGCATAACATGGGGCATGGCATGTTGCGTACTTTTGCCTTAATTGTGCACTAAAGAGAAAACGCGCAGGCGAGTGAACGCTGGAGCTAAATTACGATGCATTTAATTGCTCGGATTTGGGCGCACAGATTTATGTCCTGTGTAGCACTAAGTGGCCTGCTTAAGGCTTAAATGGTCGACGACGTGAGCAGCAGCCACAGCAGCACACTAAAAGTGAAAGCGTCGCTTGCCACGATATGAGGCATGTGGCACCCATTCTCCCACACACCCGCCTATCCACGCACCCACCAACCCACCTAAGTTTGGCAAGCACCTGCTCTACGTACTACGGCTCTATATATCTACTATGCGCTATGACTATATCCACGCTCTTTGGCTCTATGACTACGTCTACTGCCACGAAAAGTTGACCAAAGTGCTGCTTAACCCACTGATTGCTGCGAAAACTTTAATACAGTGAACTCTCGCAAATTAGTATACATTGCTTCTAAGTGTAGTTTCTATAAGTTACTTTTAATTTTTCCTTAATACGTAATATTCTTTTATAGATTTTGGTTTATAAAAAAATATTGTAAATTTGTATTTAAATTCTAATTTAATGAATCGGTCTTTTATTTCGGGAAGGTTTTTTTATAGTACCTATTTCCCGTTACCCTTATTTACTTTTTTATTAATTTAACTAATAATCTATTGTAGACTATTGTTCATTTAAATTTTCTAAATAATCTATTATCATTCATTGTAATAACAATTTGAAATGTTTACAAAAATCTTAATTTAAAATTTCTGAAAAGTTTTAATATTCTAGTTTTAATTTTTAGCTACCTTTACTTGCTTCTTGTTGTATTTAAATATATATCTGTCTTTTGTAGACTTTTGTTCATTAAAATTTTATATTAAGAATGTTAAATTTTTATAAACACTTTAAATTTCTAAATAATCTAAAAGAACCCGCTCTAATTTATAATTTTCAATTTCCTCAAATTCGTTCAAATTTGCAAATTTCCACTACAAATTCCAGTTGCAAGTATAACAAATTCCAGTTGCAAATGCATGTTGCAACTAATTTAAGGGTTTTCTTGTGGAGTTGAGCTTGTTTATGAGGCGAGACAGCAAAGGGTTAAGGCGTGTGCGGCCAAGTGTCGCGTTGGCTTTTTAATTGGACAGCAAAAGGCGTTGCATGCAGCAACATAATTTTAATTTAATAACTTTCCGGAATGACCATTACACACACACTCACGCACATACACATGCAGGACAAATCAGTTTAGGAATGTAAATTGATTTTGTGGTAATATGCAATTTGTTAGCCGTAGCTGGTAGTAGGCCTTATGCTGGCCTAGAGTTTCAACTATGCGTGGCAATGGTGCGTATGCGTAATGTTTTTGGGTTTAGCATTTTAATGCGCAAACTTTAAGATGCCTACTGCCCACTTGGACAAATTTAAACAAAAAGTTGAGCCAAAAGCAAATACAACTATAGAAGACATTTACGGTTCTTGCTTTTGTTTTTTGTGTTTCTTTTTTTTTTGGTTTTTTATTTGGGTACGCAACGTAAAAACTTGCTAAAAATAAACAGAATTACCAGGCCGCATGTAAATAAAAATGTAGAAGCAGAAAAGCTGCTCAAAGGCGACACACAGAGAAAGAGAGAGAGTGTGTGCATAAAAGAAAGAGAAAAGGAGAGCAAGGGAAAGATTGGGAGACAGGCAGAGAGTTGGAACAGTGCTACGTTGCTTTGCGCATGAGAAATTTTTGCTTTTTAAATTCTTTAAGTAATGCAAATTAAATTTAAATAGCAAATAGGCAAGAGGCAAGCAAATAAAACAACAAGAACAACGGTAAACGTAACGGTAACGGTAACGGCAACAGCAAATTAAATGCCCAAATGGTGGGCCATGGTCCAAGGGCCAAAAAGAAGGAGCAGCACCACCAGAACCATAAGCGGGGCCTACAGAAGAAGAGCCAGTAAAAAAAGAGACTGTAGAAGAAGAGGCAGTTGAAGAAGAGCATACAGGGACGCAGAGATAGCAGCAGAAGCGGTAGAAGAGGCTGGTGAAGAGGCAGCTGAAGATGCTGTAGAAGCTGATGAGGAAGTGGCTGCTAAAGCCGAGGAGCTGAAACATTTCAGTTGCCGCTCAAGAAACAAATTTCAAAGACAAATAAGCGCCGAAAACAGCAGCAATTAATTTGCGCCGAGTGTGTGTATGTGTGTGGGGGTGTACGTGGGTGTTTGTATGTGTGTTTGCTTGCAGAAACTTTGAGCACAACAACAACAACAACATCTAAGGCAGCACAAACATAGGAACAACTAGGCGGGTCTCTTAGCGGAGACAATTGCTTTGGCGTTTGGTACGTGGAAAAGTTGTAAGCTTTGGCCAAGCACCGCAGCCAAGTTTTAGCTAGCATCGAGCAGTTAGCAAAACTGCACGGCTAACTGTAAAACGCCAACAGCAACAACAATAACAACAACAACAACAACAACAACAACAACAACAACAACAACAACAACAACAGTAACAACAACTACAAGAAGTGAGTCGACAGCCACAACAGCTACAAGCAACTTAAGCTTGAACAACTTCAAGTTGTTGCCTAGGCCAACATAAGGCGGCAGCAACATCAGCAGCAACAGCAACAGCAGCAGCCGCATGACAAAAAACAGCAGGAAACCGGCAACAAGCACTGGGCCAAATAGGGCACTTCTATGGCAGTGGGGCCAGTGTGTGTGTGTGTGCGTGTGTGTATGTGTAGGTGGGACAGTGAGTGGGGCGTGGGAATTGGAATGCAGAGGCAACGTCTTGGCTGCGTTAGTTTGGCGTTTCACATTTTCACACATTTTGCCAGCGTACATGCGGTTTAAATTCAAATTTGTTAGCAACAAACAGACAATTAATTTCGCATATATATATTTGTATATATATATATATTCCCTCGAAAAGGACGTGGCAAAGTCGCGTTGTTTGTGCCCCATTTGCAAAGACAGACGATGCTACAGTTGGGCGCATTCACTCCCAATCTCTCTTCAACTTCCAATCTCTCTCCCATTTTCTCCCACTCTCCCTTTTACTCTCTCTCCTTCTTTCTCTTTGGGCTTGCTGTCTGCTGCCTGTGGCGACACAATGAGCGTCTAAGTGCTGCCTGTCCCGCAGCTTGTGGCACTGTCAGACAAACAGACAGACAGTCATACGTATGAGTCGCATATACATGCGTGCCACAAGAGGAGGCCTTGTGTGTGTGCTGCATGTCCTTTTTAAGTATTGGCGCAAATTTGTTGTGCCCTCGTTGTAGTTGTTGTTGTCATTTGAATTTTAAATGTTATTACTTTGTTGCAAATTGATCGGTGCTCTAACATCAGAGGCATATATATACGCCTGCTGCTAATTTATTCATTGCCCATAATTGTTTTGCTAAAAGGCGCCGAGTTCAGCTGAATTTGTTTACCATGAGCTTTAAAGCCAAAGATAAAGAGAAGGAGAGAGGGAGAGAAAGAGAGGAGAGATAAAGAAAAGGAGAGAGTGTTAGCCATAGCTTACTTTAAGCATAACTTTAAGCACAATTTTGCTGCTTTTGTTGCGGGCTGTCTGCAAAATTACTGATAGCCCTGGATGATGGATTTAGCATCTGGCCATGGCTAGAAAACCGGTTGCCTCTTGTGCCCTATTAAATTTCTCAATTAATCTTCAATGTTTGCACGCAACTCCACGGCAGTTTGCATAATTTGTTGGGTGAGGAGGAGGGGTAACAGCATGTGGCAACAAATGGGAAACTGTGCAGCTGTTGTGCTTATCATAGTTATCATTATTTGGTGTCCAGGCAGACTTGCCTCTCTCTCTCTCTCTCTCTCTCGCATATTCGGCCTAGGTCATAGTCTAGTGCCAGAGTTGATTTCCATTAGCAAGTACATAACTTAAAGCCAAGTGCTCAAGGACTTGGCTCTGGTTTCCGTGAACTGGCATAACTATATAGCAATTGCTATACAGCTGCCACGACTTGGATTGAGCCTCGACTTGGGACTGGGCTCTGCGCGTTAAATTTCAGTGCAAACAAACCTAAGGACATGTCAAGCGCAGCACGCATATACAAACAAAAACAGGAAACCCAAATACACACACACACACACACACACATACACGCTCGCAGAGGAAGACTGACAACAACAGACACACACACACACACTCACCGTATGTGTAAGGTTTTGTATGTTGTAGGTGCTGTAGCCATAGACAAAGATTAAATGACGCTCATCATTCATATGCCACAGACACAGCGACATATACAGCGTGGCAAGCTGCAGCTAGAACACACACACACACACACACATACTCACACATACACAGACAATCATACAGCGTGAGGCTGTGGCAGCTTCTACTGTAATGTAGTGCCATAATCCTTGGGCGCAATTTTTGTGCACAAAACGTTTGTGGCGCAATATGTCGTAATATCCGCTGCCGGTTTTTATTTGTCTCACATACATTTGTAAGGCCTAACACACACATATACAGAGAGAGAGAGAGAGAAAGATAGAGAGAGAAATAGAGAAAGAGAGAGACATACATACACCTCTATCAAGGCAGAGCATGTGAGCCCTGCTAACTGTACGCAGGACACAGAGTGAAAAGTACTAAACGTGGCTATGATTTAGCGCTTTATTATTTGCCTGGGCAAAAGTGGCACAACCAACGGCAACAGTAACAGCCATAACAGTAGCAGGTTTGGGCCAAGTTTGAGGCAGGTTCTGTTTGACGTGACCGTTCTCATTGCTCTGTTATGGCAGGCCAAGTCGAGTCGAGTTGAGTCGAGTCGCTTCGCTTGGCCTCGAGGTTTGGTTGAGTATCTGTTGGCATTGTAGCCACTTCATCAATTATTCTTAAGCATAAAATATTTGTCACTTTTACTAAATTTATTGTGACAAGCGCAACACACCTATTCACACCTTTCACACACACACAGAGACATTAAGTCTTAGGCTGCACAGAGCCGCGTTTATAAACGACTCTGCATATGAATCACGTGCGTAATGGCAGACAAGTCCTTTTGGCCCTGTTACTTTTTTTCATGCCAAGTTCTGTTCGCTCTGCTTTTACCTGCTTCCTCTTTGCTTCAATTGGACAGCATTTTGTTATTTTTTTGTATTTTTTTTCGCTTTTTTTTGTACGCGGTTAGTATTTCTAGTTTGTTCCAACTTCCGCCGCACGGTTTGTATGCCATATATTTTATGTTTATACACAGCAAGCATTATAATGGGTATAGAGGGGTGTGTATGGTTTGTGTAACAGTATAGAACAGATTATCTAAAGCTTTATAGATCTTATACATTAATCATTTCTTAGATTTTCAATATAATATTTAAAGAAAGGCTTGAACATTAGCATGATTATTAAGTGCAGGCTTTAGACATTTTATGTAGCTCAATGAAATCCCTATAAACTCCAGATTATATCATTTAAGACGAATGTTCTATGAAATTATAAACACCTTCTATTTCAAGATTTCTTATCTTTCTCTATATACATCCACAACTTCATTTAATTATTCTTTTCATATAGCTAATCTATAATTCTACCACAAATCAAAGGTCTCTTTTGAATCGGTTCTATGGTACTACCAAAAAAAATTTTTCATTATATGTTTTTATGCTCTTTGTGGTCTTTGCGTATTTGTTACTTTATTTATGTCCTGCTTATGCAGTTGAGTTGGTTTTTTATATCGTTGCACGCGGCACACACGACGTATACTTAATACAAAAGTCGCACAATTCACAGCGCATTGAATTAAAACTGGAAGTTGGTGTCAAGTGGCGCCCAACAGCTCCCAAAAACGGAAGCTTTCAGGCACTTCGTCAACATACAACAAATTTCTCTTTCTCTCTCTCTCTGTCTTCTCCATCTCTCTCTCTCTCTCTCTGTACGTGTGTATGACATCTTTTGAAGTTTGCTGAATGCCGCGCCTACAAATCTGATAAGAGGCGTGCGATTAAAAAGAGAAACATTTCCTTTTCTTTGCGTTTTTTTTTGTGTGTGTGTGTCTGAGTTTTGAGTTTGTACAAATCAAAAACGAAACTTTTTACTTGAAGTTTTGCCGACATGTTGCTTTCCAATTTTCATCATCAAGAGCATGTATCTAAGTGGAGCGAGAAAGTGGGGACCGTATGCAGTTGATGTAGGCCTAGCGGCATGGATTGAGGAGGGAGTTGGGAGGTCAAAAGTGGTTACAAAAACCCATTTAATCCCGCGCTAAATGGGCGCAATGTAAACTGTTGACATGTCAGCCTCTGCCGCTGCACTGCATGACACTAGGCGTGCCCCCGCCCTTTCCCCATAGCACACGCTTTACGCAAAGTGTGGGCGTGGCTTTGTGTTATACAATTGCTGCTTCAACTGCAATTGTTTTTGTTTTTGTCATGCAGGACATGCACGTGGCACGGCGGCTGATGTTGCTGTTGTTGTTGCTGATGTTGTTGCCGTTGTTCCTGTTGTTGTTGCTGCTGCTACCTGAAGTGCACTCGCCTCTAAACAGCAATGTAGTCGTCGCTCGCTGTATGTTTGTTAAACACCTACACAAATGGTGCTGCCCCCCACTACGGACAGCAGCAACAACAACATCAACAACAGCAACAACAGCAGCAACATCAGCAGCTTGACAAATATTTTTGGGAGCTGTGGAAAGCGAGGCAAGCGAATGGGGCAACTAAATGAAATGCCAGCACATGAGCATGGCTGCTTGCAGCATAAGAAGTGCGAGCTGCATGCAACACAGAGACAAAGTGTGAAAGATAGAGAGGGGGAGAGTTTGTTTGAGCAAGAGCATGCGTGGTGGTACTGTTGGTGGTGATGGTGGTGGTACTACATGGCCGCAATCACGTGCCAACATGCAGGTGAAATGCAAATAATTTTTATTTTCCCTTTTTCCATGTTTTTTTTTTTTTTTTTGTTGGTATTTTCTTTCATTTTGTTTAGTTTTTGCTTTCAATGTTGCTGCTATTGCTGCTGTTGCTGCTACTATTGCTGTTGTCGTCCTGTTGTTGATACACATATAGACAAACACTAGAGAAAAATATCTAAACAGGCAAACAACAGACAAGCGCCACAAAAAAAAAAATACGAAAAACATAGCTCTCATGTAGAACATGCTAAAAAAACAACAACAACAGCAACAATCTACAATATTTGTTACAACAACAACAACATAAACTAAATATAACATACTCTTCAAAGAGCGCATAAAGAGTGCTTGACTAATTTAGTTAAACATATAATGACTGCATGATTGATGGACAATTATTTCGGGTGAATTTTTCAGTCTTGAGGATGCGTAAAGAATTTTTATAACCAAATAAATAATTTTAAATAAATGACACAAATATAAATGCTTTCATTTATTGCAAGAAACCGTAAAACAAATTTACTGCAACAAACCAGCTGCCATAAAAAATTATTTAAGATTTCATGTTAATGCGTTTTGCTCTAATTAAAACGAATTGCTTTTCAGCACATGGCACATAAAACGAAAAAATTATGGCATAATTTAGTAGATACTACAAAAATTTAAAAAAACTTTCTACAATGAAATTAAATAAAAGAATAAATGTCGATTGAGGGAAAATTGTTGTAAACTGCTGAATAAATTTTATATAATAATATTAAATGTATAAATTCAAACTATATTAATTGAAATTCTTAAAAAACAAATTGAAGTATTAAAAAAAATAATTTTTAATTTATGGACAATTTTATTAAACTGTTTAAAAATTCTATATAATAATATAAAATAAATAAAGTCAAACTATATTAATTGAAATTCTCTATAACCAAATTAAATCGAAAAAAATTATATTTTTTTTTATGGACAATTTTTTTAAGCTGTTTAATAAATTCTGCGTAATAATATTAAATGTATAAAGTCGAACGGTATTAATTGAAATAATTTTAAAATGTTTAAACTGTTGCTTCATTTGCAGGGTAAATATAGTTTTTATAAGACTTGTTTTTTTTTTCGTTCTCTTCCTGTTCTTATTGAAAGCAACATATCAGAGATTTAAATAGAGTCAGGTATTGTCGTCGACCGCATTCCCATTTGGAAGCGCTTTATAACAGTGTCTCTATCTCTATCTGCATGAGATGCTGCTGCATATTCGAAAACAGAAAAAAAAATCTAAAGGAAAAAAAATGGAAATTTTCCTCAACGTTTTGAGTAGAATACAAAACACACATCAGGCACGCCCACTTGTTTTTATAACATTGCTGCTGCTCAATGAGAGTGTACATTTATGTGTGTGTGTGTGTGTGTGTGTGTTTGTGTGTGTAACGGGGTTTAAAGTGAAGTGCAGCCTGTTGTCGTTGTTGTTGCTGTTGTTGCCGTTGTTGCATGAATGAGTCAGTGTGGCATCCTCAGCTCTGCTTGTACAGGTCGCATGGACTCGCGCGAGTTTTATGCCGTGGAACTAGTTGCATTTTTTCGTGTAAAACGCAGCATACAAAACTTTTTTCCAGCTTTTTTTTTTATATTCTACAAGCGCAAAGCACTAACCCCAAACCTCACACACACACACACACACACACACGTACACAAACACGCACACACCTACAGACAGGCAGCCTGGCAGTGCCCGTTGGCATGCTGCGTGTCTGATGCTGCTGCTCCTTCAGCTGCTGTTATATATATTTACTGACGGTAGTGCCACGCCCCCCTTGTACCGCTAGCCGCACAGTAAGCCGCAGCTCCCGCTGGAGTGCTGTCAAGTGCACTTGTCGACGTCATGGCTATTTTGCGCGGCACAAAAACCAAACAACGAAATCATGTCAAAACTGATTTTTTTCGCTCCTCTCGCTGGGGAAATGCTGCAAAAGCTAAAGAGCAAAAGCAAGAGAGAGTGATCGGGAGGCACAGAGGGGGGGACGTCGAAAATAGGGTGGGCGTTGAGGCGTGCCACCGCCGCTAACTGAGCCGATTTACTAAATATTTACGTTGTGCCGCACGACTGCCGTTGCCAACATTCCACTCCCCCTCTCCACCACTGTCCTCCAGCAGCTGCCGCTCGCTTAACGATTTTCATTTATTCGCTGCGGCTCCTGCAGAATTTCAATATTAGTTGCAAAAGATATTCGCGCACAGAGCACAAGCAACAGTTTTACATAAATATATATATATATATATATATCGCGTATATGTATATATGTATATATTGTATATATGTTGTATATAATCAGGCATTATAGTTTGTGCCGTTGCATCTAGGGCTGCTGCCTTTGCTCACGTAACATTTCAAAGTGCTGTTAATTGATTTTACATCACAATGCAACAAACAATGGGGCACATTTTTTCGTAGTTACCAATCTCTTTACCCTTTCCACTTCTTCCCCCCTCGAAAAAAAACGAAGCTAAAAAATTTGACATGCATTTGAGTTGCGTTGCATTGCAAATTGACAGGCACATCAGGCGCCGCTTTGTATGCAACATGCAACAAGAACAAAATATATAACAAATAACAATAAAAACAACAAATTTTCACAGCTCCCATACATACACACACACACTCACTCATACACACAAATACTCACACACACTCACTCATACACTCACTTTTTGTTTGGCATTTATACGTGAAAATGCCATAAATTGTATGATTTTGGTTCTTGTTGTCAGTTTGCATAATGCCCCATATACCATCATAAATGCGACACTCTGTATTGGGAATCCCGAATATTTGTATGTATATAGAGAATGTTGGATTAAATGGAAATGTATTCATATTTAGTTGTATTTTTGGGGCTACGCTACCAATGGGAAATCCATTATTTTTGCGTTAGCCAATTTTTAGATATTACATATTGATCGCTCTAATTCGCACATGAAATATGAGTTTTTTTTCTCTAAAAAGTGAATATTCATTTAAAGTATTGAATTGACTTTTGTCTAAATGTCAATAACAAATTCTGTATATTTGTAAAAATGCTCTATATTTCATAGAGTTAGAGCTGTAAGTGACAACTTTGATATAGCAATGTCGTGAGTTGAGAATTGGCGTACAAATTCATGGAATATATTGAATTATATCTGTATTGTTTTCAAATTAATCTATTCTGTGTTTTAGGCTTTCTATAATCAACTGTTTATTAAGCACTCCCTACTGCAACATGATGATTCGCAGACTATTTAAACTGCATATCTGAAAATGCTTTTGCGTGCGAAAAATGTCACGGTCGTTAACAGGTCATAGGGTAGTAGTACTACAGTCGTAGTAAAATCAACAAAAATATGTTTTTCGTACTGAATAAATATTTGACAATGTGCTGCGCAACTTGGCAACATGTTGGCAACATGATGTTGCCCTGTTGCAGTTGCCACCAGCTGTAACAGACAGACAAATAGACAGCGTGAAATAAGTGCAACAAAAGGACATTTAGGCTGAGCTGAATGAACGAGTAACTGAGTGAATGATTCAGTGAATGATTGAAAGAATTCATTGCAACTACATACCTTGTCTGTCATCTGCTACACACTGATTGACTGACTGACTGACTGACTGACTGACTGATGAAGTGAGTGACAAGCACAGCTTGCGTTGGCTGCAGTTGACAAGAAAAGTTCTGTTCTTCTTTTTGGATAAAATTTAGAAAAGAAAAACGAATTGTCATTGCTCTATAAGTAAGTTGTTATGTTGATTGATTGATTGATGGCACTGCAGATAGCTGAAGACAACCTTACAATTGCAAAAGTTCTAGTTTCGCTCAAGCAAGTAACAAACTCTGCTCAACAGATTTTTATCTAGTTTCAGAGTTTTAGAGTTTTTGAGCCATAAATCAGATAAGAGCGAGAGACCACAAAATTATGCATATAAATTACAGAAATAAAAGTAAATTGCTGTACACTTCACAGTCAATAATTTCAAGTTTTCTCCGCACAAATTAAACTATAAACTATTTTACAAAGTTGTAAACTTTATCTGAACTGTCAACTCAAAGACACATATAGAAATGAAAGCAGAGAGAGAGAGAGAGAGAGAGAAAGAGAAGCAATTGAAGTAGAAGCTCAAGTTGAATCGAATAGCAACTTTCTCACACGGTCGCACAGGTCACTTCCTGTGACCTCAGATGCCAGACAGAGAGACAACAGCAACAGCAACATCCAACACGTACACAGTGGCTGCGATTCAGTTGGCCAATCAAAGGCAAAAAACCGCAGCAACAATAAAAATAAGGCAACATACAAAAAGATAAAGTAAAGATGAAAAATAAAAAAAGGGACAAAACCAAAAAAAAAAAACGTAGCAAAAAATATGCAAGTATTTTATACACTTCGACGACTTGCTCATGCTCATGCTCGATGCCAATGGATTTTATAATTTTTACTATGCCATGACTGTGGTCCGACAACGGTCGGTCGGTCGGTTGGTCAGTAGCCCTTGGGCCAGCATCAAGATGAACATGTTCCTCCACTCACGTGGCGCATGCTTTGATTTGTTTCGTTACGTTTCATTACAACAATCGTGCTCAATGCCTTCGATGCCTTCGATTCCCTTGTTCCTTGCCAAGACCAATAGCTGCAACTGCAGCTGCATCTTCAGTTGTAGCTGTAGCTACTGTCCAGGCCAACAACTGGCTGTACTTTAGTTTTCATTTATTACAAGTGGTATTAGAAACAATTGCTGTTGTTGCTGTCGAAAATATATATATATCCCTAGAACGTATGAGCTGAAGTTGTAGTAAAAGTTGAAGCAGCAAAAGAAACAGGAACAACAGAGAAGAGGCAACAGACAACAGACAACGTTGTGGTTTTTGATTTGCGGCCAATGGCATCGACATCGGCAGCAACCAATGTGTCGTAAAATTCTCAGGAGATGCAACAACAACAATAGCAACAATAACAGCAAAGTTTCATTTTGGCATTTGCCTCAAAAAATCCATCGACAGAACAACAGCAACAACACGTATAGGCAACTTTTGCATGAGGCGCATAAAAAATGTTATGACAATCAGAAAATTGCAACTGGACATTGGCCAGGCATTTGGGCTTTAGCTTCAGCTTCATCTGTACAGCTTCCACTTGTTTCTGATGGCATTGTGTCGCTTGCATCATGGCATTTTTTATTATTATGCCAAATATTTTGCCAAAGCAAAAGCTTCTTTTTATTTGTTGAATACAGGTTTGCCTACTACCAAAGACAGAGTATGTACATTGATAGATTTTTACTTGTGGCATGGTAGTTGCACTTGACATACACTGTGAGAAATTGACAGTGACATTGCAATATTTTAACGCTGTCACAAGGCTGCAGCTGTATTGCACTTCATGCAGGCGTTGCATCCTTAATGCCAGTGCATTTGTCTTGTCCTATTTCATTTCACTTCTGTCTATGCTATCGCATTCAATCCCACTGCTGTCTGTCTGCAAAAGTTTGTGGTTTTTCACACACACACACACATACTGACAGAGAGTTGTGTGTAGAAATTTAATTTATTTTGCAACTAAATCGATTGCAGACACAACAAAAAAATATTGTATCCCTTGCCCATAGCATCAACAGTTGCCTACAGAGCATCATATTGCAGTCTTATAGGTACAATTTTGTTTTAGTTAATAGCTTTCTAGCATGGCAAAAATATACTTAGGTTGATTTTCAATTCTAAAATTCATTAAATTACATTTCAGGTCTATGCAAAATGCAAAAGCTACAGAAGCACCTGCACCTGCACTTGCACCTGCAAAATTAGTTTTCATTTTGCATGTCTCGAGTGCAGCACACAAAATGGCCGCCTTTCGCCAACCTTTCTCTATCTCTTTCTCTCTGTCTTTTTCTCTGTCACTGCCACCCACTCGGCCCTGCCACACTTGGGCTCTAATTGCAAGCGTTTTTGCATATGTTTTTCATAAATTGCAATGCTCGACCTAAGCTTAAGTCAGAGCTCAAGTCGACTCTTCACTTTAACGTTGCAACACGAGATTTTTTACATGTAACCTGAATGCAACGACAAGAAAGTGAGAGGAAAGTTGTGAATTGCCTGCACCGGAATAAGTACAGTGGGTGTATTAAGATATGTTCAATAGGAAGAAAGAATGATCAGCATGAACTTCTAATGCTACACTTAATTTTAGTAGTAAAAAAGTTTTGAATAATTCCAAAACATACACTTTAGATGCAGATTCTTAAGCTACATTTTCGAAAGCTACGCATGCTCAAAAATAATTATCAATAATTATATTACATGTTAGATTAATAGATGTTACGATCCTAGTGAACTCTTAAAATTACATACATCAGATTTAGTAGCAACAAATTGTTATAGATACTTCCAAAGCACACACTCTAGATGTAGATACTTTTGCTTGAACTCTAGATACACATTCATAAATTACACATATTTAAGATCATCTATCAATAATAAAAAACAACGTTTCTATTATTTATAAAGCTCCTGCCTCAGCGAATCTAGCTTTTGCTTTTGATTGCTGTTCATTTGTTTTATTTCATGGTACAATTTGCGCTTTTTCTTTCTGGTTTAAATATGCATGCATGCATATTTCGATGAACTGATGAAAATTGTGTATGCTAGAGAGAGGGAGCGATGCAGGGGGGTTTGTAGTGTTGTAGGGAAGTGAATGTTTTATATATACGGTATAAGACACGACATGACACGATACGACATGCTTCGTTTTTGTAATGCAAAATGCGCATCAGGCATTTGTATGCATTAGCCTGGCAAAACGAACATTTTATGGCATTAAGCTGCAGCTGCAGAAACTTCCTCTCGCCCCTTTCCCTTCACCAGCCGAGTGGGTGGACCATTGGAGGTAGGTGGCGGGCAATGGCTTTAACACAAATATGCATGTCGGCACAGGGAAATTCTTGCATAGAATTGCACTTAAATGCAGAAAATGGCACAAACATAAAAGTGCAGCACGCAGTGGTAAGAGTCTATGGCAATGGATAAGCAGACACAGGATGAGTGCTGTAAGTGGGTGTGGCAGGAGGGGCATAGAGAAAAGCTTGGGAAAACCTAGAGACTGTGGCTAGCCTGGACACTGGCTAGAGTAAGAGCGAGTGAGTAAAAAGGAGGGAATGAGAGTGAGAAGAGCTGGGAGAAGTTTTGTGCTGCAGCTACGTAACGCTGTGAGCGCTTATGGAGCAATCCAAAGTACGTCATGAAAATCAGGAAACAGGATATATTAAGTTTGAGGAATGGCCACTGAGCACACAAACACATACATATGCAAATGTTGTCGCAGCAATTGGACAACTAGCAACAGCAACAGCAGCAACAGCAGCAACAGCAACAGCAACAGCAACGCTGACAGCGCAGTCGTAAAAACTGGCCCCTGGCCTGTCGCCTGCGACAGTTTTTATTGCAACACATAAAACAGGAGCAGCAGCAGCAACAGCAGCAGCAACAACTAGCAGCAACAACAAGGACATGACAAAGTTTTGCATGCGCCTGTGTTACTATTTTCTTGGCTTTCATTTTTCTGAAAATTCGCTTTTCTTTTCTTTCTATATTCTATAGTCTCTATTGCTCAGCTAAGCTTTCTCTTCTTTCCCTTTCTCTTCTGCTCTCTCTATGTTTTTTTTTCAATTGGCAACCACATTTTCTATTAGTGTAAATATGCAAAGTACATGAAGACATGAGGCTCCACTTTCCGTTATGAGCGTAAGCGAGAAATAACCATAAAAATGTTGAATGCTGAAATGCTGAATGTAAAATGCAAAACTGTAACATTGTTGTTATTGGTATGTGTGTGTGTGTGTGCGTATAGTATACAACAGTAGGGCTGCTGCATTGGTCAGCCAAAAGAGGAAATGCTAGGAAGAGCAGGAAAATCTGCTGCTGCTGCTTTTGGCATATTAAATTACATTTATGGATCATATTTAAAAAATAAAAATCTTTTCATTTCATTTCACCTACTTATTCATTCACACTTCATTTGAGTGCAAATACTTCAAGTTTAAAGCGAATGCCATTAGACCTAAACTGAAGCTCAAATGGCTAAGCATCAGAAGCAGCAGACAAGAATTATTAGCAGCGTCAATTTCAGCTCGAAGAGCAAGAGAAAAATCAATGAAAATTTGGCCAAAATTGTAAAGAGAAGATACTGAAAATTTCAATAATTAAATTAAAACTTGAAAAGAGCAGAGAAAGTTGTTTCTAGGAAAATAAACTATGATTAAAATGGAAAGAATTATATTTACTGCACTTGCTCAAAGTGCGTAAGGTCTTAGTAATACTAAAAATACAACTGTACTGTATCTTTAAGTATATATTTAAATAAAAACTTTAATCATATTATAAATACTACAAGTCTCAGTTCTTGTAATCTATTTAAAGATATCATGCTTAATTGTAAGTCCTACTAATCACTCTATTAGCGCTTTTTCTTTCGGAAAAAAGTGATAATCAAAGCAAGAGCTTTCAGTACCGCATAGATACACATTTAGTCGTTGTCCATTTTTCGTATTCCATTTTCCATTTCGCGCATTTTCAATTTGCAGGCTTATTTAAATGAGCGGAGCTGCCCTTGCCACAAAAACTTTTGCTGCTTATCAAAGACAAATATGAAATATTAATAATGCTCAGCGCACTCAAAGTGCGACTCGATGTTTGGATTGTGGGGTGGATGGTTTGAAATTTTTGAATTTTGTGCCTGGGATCACCCAGGAGCGGGAGGGGACACATTAAATATGGCTCGTGTTGGCGTTAGGGAAATTCGTGGCACAGAAAAATGCAAATTTTCACTGGAATGGAATGGTATGGACTGACTCTATCATTTTAATGCCTTTCACTCTGATTTGAAGCCGCCTGGTGTGCGACCCATGGCAAATGCAACACGTGCGCTATAAATCACCTTGAGCGGGGTAGTTGCCACATGTTGAAGGGGCATGAAAAAGAGAAGGAGCAGTCGCTGTTCCCTGTGTGTTCGAGTTTTGGTGGGGGCGTGCGTGCGAGCACGCAAACTTGTTTAGAGCGCCACGAGCGCATAACCATTTTCAAAAATCAAATCAAAAATAGTTTGGAAAAGTTGCAAGTGCTTAACTCTTGGCCAAGGCGCGCAAGCAGCGACACCAACATTGCAACAAATTGCTTGCAACGCAGCCAAGGCAAAGGAGTAACTTTTGTAATTGTCTAGCGTAGACACGTGGGCGCCGTAGAGCATAAAAGGGACAAATGGACGCCGAGACAGAGAGCTGCATAGGTTGCCCCTGTCCATGTGTATGTGTGTTGCATGTGGCAAGCTAATAGCCAGAGTCATAATCATCATACCTTGGCCACCAAACAGCTAGAAGTGTTGCTAGTTCTCTTTTGTCTCTAGTTGCATGCCGCATGACTGAAACAGCAAAGCATTAGATATGCCACACACACAACACACACACATAGACACACATAGACACATACACATACACTCACATACATACATACTTACATATACAGGCTTTGTACTACTTACACTATGCCACATGGGGCAAGGCCCTTGTAGGTGTTATACTGCTGCATTGCTGCGGCTTTAATAGATTTTTTTTTTTGGGTAACTCTTAACAAGTATGCAAGGAACAATATGTGGCAAACATCAATGCTGTAGTCGAGTATAAAGGTTCTAGTTCTTTTTTTTAAATTTTTTTTTTGTTAGCCGCAGTCAAAATTTAATTGAATGAAAACTTTTTCTGTGTCGACTGTTAATTTGCCTTGAATGAAGTCGAACATGAGGCAGTCGCCCTCAGGAAACAGGCCACGCCTGCCACACACAGACAGACAATCGTATGTGTCTGCGTGTGTGTGAGGTGTGTGTGTGTGTGTCTGTTTGTCTGCATACATAGTTTGAAGTTATAGCTGTGGGTCTGCCATTTGCGGGTGCAAATGTCAAGTTGACTTTGCCAGAGCTCGACTCACTGTTTGCCGCGCTGCGTGCTGTGTCTGTGTGTGTGTGTATGTGTATGTGTGCGTGTGTTTGTGTATGCGTGTGTGTGTATGTCAAAGGGTATGTGAATGTGCACTGTTCGCTTGATTATAGCGTTAACCCCATTCAAACTGCAGCAGGTAGGACCAATGTCAGCGCTGCTTTATATGCAAATGTCGCAATTTCAATTGCGGTAAATATATATACATATAGACACACACACGTATGTATATGTATGCATCTGTGTGTGTGCATTTCAATTGTTTGCTTAACTATTTCATAGTTGTTAGAAAATTTGTATTATGCATGAAGTGGCGGCATTGGCGCTGTCAACTTGGCGTATACGTAATGTGTGTCTGCAGTTGCTGTTGCTTCTCCTGCTGCTGCTGCTGATGCTGCTACGGTTGCTTCTTCTGCTGCTGATGAGCAATTAACAAACAATTGCCACGTTTTTAGTCAAAAATCAACAGCATGTGAAAAGTGCAGAGAGACGGAGAATAGAAAAATTACAACAAAATGGAAAGCAAAGCGAAAACGAACTAAGAACTAAAGTAAAGCTTGATACAAGTTGAAGGACATTTTGCTAAGCTAAACAATTTGTAAGCGGACAATGAATGCAGATTGAATAACATCAAAATAGTTTAAGAAATTTTCTATGAATTTAAATTTATATAAATTCAATTATGCTTAATTAAACAAAGAGTTAAAGAGCATTTAAAAGGCAGCAACTAGATCTGCAGTTAGACAAAGAAAAATTTGTTAAATTAATTGTCTAAAAAAGTTCTAGAATTTATATTTGTATAAATGTAAATTTATGAATAAAATAATTCATTTGATGCAGTTCAAGATTAATTTCTTATTTAATATGCCCAAAATTGAGAAGATTAAAAACTGCTCAAAGTTTAAAATCTAAAGAAGTTTTAGCATTTATATTTATATATTTTCTACATAGAAAATAATTGATTTTATTTAAATGGAGTGCAAACTTTATCCCTTAGTTGATATGTCCAGAATTTGGAAGTGTAAAAAACTGCTCACACTGCATTCTTTGTGGAAAGTAAAGCGCGCAAATTTTTGCTCATAATTAAAAGCTAACAAAAGGCAAAAGTTGCCCCGCCGTACACTAGAGCAAGGGCAAGGGCAAGAGCGAGTGCGCTACAGATATACAGACATGCAGACAGACGGACAGAAGAAGAGTGAGAAAGACAGAGAGGGGGGATGGCATAGTGAGTAGAGCAAGTTGTGGGTTTGGGTTCAGTAGCTAGCGCTCTTTTGTTGGTTTTTGGACTTACCCGCTGCTAAAGCGCTGACAGCATTTGCAATGACATGCGGTGTTGCTGCTATTGCTGTTGCTGTTGCTGCTGGTGTTGCAGTTCCTGCTGCTGCTGCTGCTGCTGCTGTTGGTATTGTTGACCCAGCTTGACTCGTAGTCGACGTTGGCAATAATAATTTGGCGGCTGCATTCGTTGTGCTCGGAAAAATTTCAGCTACTTGGTCAGCAGCAGCCATTCCATTGCTGCTGTTGCTGTTGCTGTCGCTGTTGTTGCTGCTGCTGTTGTTGCTGCTGCTGTTGCTGTTGTCAAATATTTGATGCACAGGCAGCAACATATCTTCATAATGCAAACTATCTGGCATAATATGCGTGGCCAGCGTTGTTTTTGTCGTTGGCTCAGCGGAAGTTGTAAAGTTATGCTCATCATCAACGTCAGTGCCAACTGCTGACAATGTCGCTTGTCTCTGCTGTTGCTGATGTTGCTGTTGCTGTTGCTGCTGCTGTTGTGGCGATTGCTGTTGTTGTGGTTGCTGTGCTGCTTGCTGTGCTGTCTCCTGCTGTGCGGCTGCATTGCGTTTGCGATTGTAGTACTCATAGTTTGCTGTCGTTATCATTGTTGTTGCTGCTGTTGCTGTTGCTGTTGCTGTTGCTGCTGCTGTTGTCTCACCAGGCACAACAACAATAATATTCTCGCTGCTGTCATCAGTTGTCGCCGTTGATGTTGCTGTTGCCGTTGCCATGGTTGCAGCATTCGTGGTCATGGCTATGATTTTATCCTCAACCATAAATTGCACTTTTTTGCGCGCGCTCGTCGTCGATGTTGGTGTTGGCGTCGACGCTGTCGACGTGGGCGTGCCATTTGTCGCCGCCGTTGATGTTGGCGTTGGTATATAGAACTGTGACTTGCCCGAGGGCGTCAATAGTGTTCCTGTTGTTGGTGTTCCCGTTGCTGTTGCTGGCGTTGCATTATTGTCAGTCAACACGACTGTCGTCGTCGTCGTCGCTGCCGGCAAATCCAATGTGACTGGACGCTTCAGTATGGACTTGATACCGGGCGGTGTGGGCGGCACTGTGAGCACTGTGTAAGCGTCAGTGTCACTACCATCGTCATCATCTGCAGCAGCTGCTGAAACACTCTCCTTGGTTGCTGACTGCGTGTCCAGCGTCAAGCTCAGCGATTCATCCAGTTTCTTGCTGCGTGGCGGACGCCGTGGATTGTTGCTGGCGGCTGCTACAGTTGGTGTTGCTGCTGGAGTTGGTGTTGCTGCTGCTGTGGTCTTTTCCGTAGCAACAATGATGCGCTCATAGCTATCGGAATCATTGGCATCCTGCTGCTTATCGCCCAGGCTAATGCGTTGCCCGGCAATGGCAGCCACATTCTGGCTATAGAATTTACGCTGCTCCCGTTGCTGCTTCTGCTGCTGATGTTGCTGCTGTGGCAGCTCCTGTGGCTGATCGTCCTCGTGCAGCTGCGCATCGGCTACATCGAAGTCATCGTGTTTGCTAGCTGGCAATGATTTGGCGTTTTTTGCCGCCTTGGCCATCTTGGGCGTCTTGGCTGTCGTTGGCTTGCCGCTTTCGACTGAGATCAGATCGTAGGGATTCACATTACAGCGCAGTATGGAGCGGCGCGTTGAGCTGCTGCTCAGGGAAGACGACGTTGGCTGTCGGCTGCGATTGCCGCTGCTGCTGCTGCTGTTGCTACTATTGCCAACGAGTCCGCTGCTCTGCAGCAGTGACTCATTGTCCTCCATGAGCCAGCAGTCAGCGGGATCTGGCGGCGGCACTGGCGGTGTGGGCGCTGTGGCTTTAAGTAGCGGCAATGCTCGGCCCGTTGGCAGCGGTGCACGCGTCCTTGTGCGTCCGCGCTGCATAACAGCACTGCCGGCTGTTGTTGCTGTGGCTGTGGCAGTGTTGGCAGCATTCGCGCCACTTGTGTCGCGACTACGTGACTTGGCATCCTTGATGCTGCTGGCGGTGACTAAGCTGGTATCGCCAGCAATGCTGGGCTCCGGCGAGAGCAGACGCGTGCGTCGCATCAGGTCATAGGGATCCTTCTGTGGATCCAAAATCGATGGACGTGACTTCTTCGATGTGCTAACCACACGCATGGTCGCTGCCATAGGTCGCCGCATGCTGGCAGCTGCCGCGGGTAGACGCACTGTTCCACCGCCACTGATGGTGGCCAGGGGCAGTCGGGAACCCTTACATTTCTTGCATACGCTCGCCTTCTTCACATCACGTTTGGTTCCGTTCAGATACTCGGCGCACGAACAGATCACAACTGCCAGGGCTGTGGCGGTTGGCTCCCCATCGCCGCTGCTGGCGAATATGGCCGCTGCATGCGGATGATGATGGCCATAGCCGCCGTAGGTGGGCGGACGAGCCGGTATGCCACGCACAGTGCCATAAATCCAGGGCTCTGCATACTTCATGGAGCGCGACAGGGCGCTGGGCAGATACTCGTATCCAGGCGGTGGTGCGGCTGGCGGTGGTGGCAACTGATATGCCAAGTGTTGCAGATGTGCATGATGATGTTGTTGTTGTTGCAGCATCAGTTGTTGCTGTTGCTGTTGCTGGTGTTGCTGTTGCTGTTGCTGCTGCTGATGGTGTTGCAGCGCCTGCAGCTGTTGCATGTGCAATGTCTGCATGTCGCCGCCGGCTGTGGCTAGAGCAGCGTGTTTATTGCTATCGCTGCTGATTTTGAGCCGCTGACTCCAAGTTTTCTTTGATTTATCATACATCGGCTTAAGGTGCTGCAAAAAAAAAAAAAAAAAAACAAAAAAATAAATCTATTAGTTTAGTTAAACTTGAAGTTAGTTCAAGCTAACTCCCCTTTCAGTAGTTGCTGCTGCTGCTGTTGTTGTTGCTGTTGTTGCTGTTGCTGTTGCGCTCATAATCCTCAATTTGAATTAAAGGCTTTGATGTAGTTGCTGCAGCTCTGTGTGTATGTCTGCCTGAAAAAAAAGATGTGACAGAAAATTATTAAAGTGCCACCACGTCCAGCGGGAAATCCGTTTAGAAAAGTTTTATTATTGAAAAAGTTTAAAATGCGATTATATGTGGCCAAACTCTGGCTCTGTCCCTGACCAAACTCTGGTACCAGCTGCCGTTAAATTTGCACTGTGATTTAATGAGACGACCCAACCGCTTAGCGCTGATGAATAGCACAGATTAGCATTGACCCTGACAGCCGCTGGAGTTGCCTTCAAAAAGGGCTATACCACTTGAAGACTCTTGCCAATGAATAAAGTAAGTTTTAAACTTAAGCAAAAATGTAGACACCCTCCCACACCAATGTAGTATATAGTTGATTGTATTCTCTTTGGGTAAATTAATTGCAACCTTGTGTTGCTGTTGTTGCTATTGTTGCTGTTGATGCTGTTGTTGCTGCTGTTGCTATTGTTGCTGCTGTTGCTGTTGTTGCTGTTGCTTCCTCTTGTGGCAGCCAATCAACGTTAAAACTCAATTTGGCGCCACGTAATACAGAACAGGAAGCGCAACTGCTGAAATCCTTAGTAATTTTTTACAATTTTCTTCTACTCGTTTGCCCTTTCTCTCTCTCTCACTCTCTCGAAATAAGAAATCAAATAAACCAGTCAAAAGAATGTATAAACCGCAACGTGAAATTTATTTTCGAGCAGCAACTGGCAACTGGTCACTTGAGAAATGTTTTGTAGTTTGACGGGGGGCAGGGAGGTTCAAGCATAATACAAAATCGGGGGCAAGTTGCTTTATATGTGTTGTTGGTGTTGCTGTTGTCCAGTTGGCCCGTCTGACACGACTTTGTTTTCCTTTTCGTTGCTGTTGTTGTTGTGAGTGAATTTTTGTTGTCATCGTGACCACTTTTCACAATCAACTGACTCCAGCCACGAAATCTGCGCAAGCGGCTTACAGTTGAGTTGTTGCACCCACTATCACCAGCAACACGTTGTTGTTGTTGTTGCTGTTGTTGTTGCTGTTGGTGTCAATGTTGCTCTTGTTGTTGTTGTCGCTCACTAGCTTCCTTCGGCCGGCCTCTTGACGCTTACGGATATTAATCAAAATGCGCTGTACGCAGCTACTCGACATCAGCTCCGGCTCCAACTCCAACTCCAACTCCGTCTATATCTCCGGCTGCGACTCCATCTTTGTTGCCATCTCCGGTAGCTGGTGCTTCTGACCAGGCGCTGGCATACTTCTTTTGGCCAACACACACACACACACACTGTTGTTTCCATTGTTGTAGTTATTGTTGTTGACAGTGTTGCTGTTGCCGTTGCTGTTGTGTCTTGAGGTGCTGCTGTTGCTGTTGCTGCTCCTAGCGCTGGGCAAACACGTCGCTGCGCGTTGAAAAATGTTGATAAATGTTGACAATTTTTCCGGCAACCACTCGTGATAAATCTAATTTTTCTCTTGCTCGCCTTTCATTGCGTTTCTTGGCATTGTTGCTAGTGTTGCTCGTTGATGTTGCTGTTGTTTTTTCTAGTGCTAGTTGGCACCCACGGCATTGGTACCAGTTATTGTTGCTGTTGTTACTCTTCGTGTTGCTGTTGTTACTGTTGACTGTTGCTCTTGCAGTTTTGATTACATTGCTGCTGTTGCTGTTGTTCCTTGTTGTTGCCAAGTTTCCTGTCGCTTTTGCTGGCTGTTGCTGTCCCTAGCTGTTGATGTTGTTGCTGTTGCTGTTGCTGTTGTCTGAGTTGAGTTGTTGTTGTGTAGGTGTGAAGTAAAATTAAAAACGTGTCATTTTTTGCTTTATCGCGTGGCGCCCCCCATTTGCTAGAAAATGTTGCCATGACCCAACCTAAAGAGAACAACAGCAACTACAACAACAGCAGCAGCAACAACAACTCGAACAAGAACAACTAAGACAACAAACAGCAAAAAATGTTTGAGTGAAATTTGAGCCACTTTGTTTGATGCTGGCCCCCAACTATGACTGATATTGTGGTTCAGGATTGTTGGCTGAGCCCTGCAGCTTTCTGCTCTAAATTTAAAGCCGAGAAAGAGAAAGAGAAAGTGACAGAAGGAGTGGGAGAGAGAGAGAGAGAGAGAGAGATAGAATGGTGATGAGATATCACTTAGCGACTTGAGCAGTGCATGGAAAAATGCTATACTTTCCGGCTAATACGAAGCAACGCAAGAAAATGGAAAATAGTACAATGGCATTAAATTTTATCGAATGAGAATACTATAAATTTGCATACTCCTTACAGGCAAAAGGAAATAATACTTTAATTTATTGTATATATTTTAAATATTTAATAATACTTGTATTAATTATAATTTTATATAATTTCATGTTTACAAAGTGTAAATTAAATAAATGCAAATCAAATAATTAAAATGAAATTAAACTGAAATCAAAATGAAATCCTCTTTGTCTGCAACATTAGTTATGAATACAGAGTAGGCGGGGGGTTTACTATGTGATTAGAATAATTGCGGCCAACATGTTGTCGTGCGTCAGCTTTTGTGTGCCACTAATTGTATATAAGCCTGTTAAATTAGCTGTCTATATATATATGTAAATACATATATATAATGGTATGTAATCGTCTTGCAACTGCGTAGCATATTTGCATAACGTATAAATTTTGCATTTAAGCGGATTTAGTACAAGCTCACCCTCTCTCCCTGTATTCTTCGCCAAGTCGACCTGCGTTTAAACTCAAGCGACACTCAGCCCATAATTAAACGCTGTGATTGTCTTTGGTTTAAGCGATTTGACCGTTTCTCTTGTTTTTTTACGTAGACTCTCAGTACAGTTGACTACACCGCAGTTGCGCATCATAATTTTTCACGCTCAATTGGCTGCACCGTGCACCGCCCTCTATGGCGAATGGCGAATGGCGAGTGGCAAATAGAGTTGCCCATTTCCTTTTTGGCCAGCGCTTTTTTTTTTTGCTTTTGCACCAAATGCAATTTGTCATTATAAATTTACGTCAGTTTAGGCAAAGCCAAAGTCAAAGCGAAACCCGCCAAACAAAAAAATCACGAGGAAAAGTAGAAGTTTTCGCCAAGCTGGAAAAACTACTGCTGCATTTTTCAATACATATATATATATATATATATGTGTGTGTGTACTACGTTCGTATATATGTGAAAGTTCTGTGTATTTAGCGTAAAGTTTTTTGTGTTGTTTTGACCAAAACTTGGCCGCAGATTGATGGTCATATAAAAAAGTACTTAACGTGGCTAAAACAAATGCCAGATCAGAGAGTTGTCGCACCAACAACAATAGCTAATTAAGTGTGCTGCAGGTTAAAGTTTAATATAAATGCAACGAATCATTTGTCAATTAACAGTGGAACCAAAAATGAAAAAAACAAAACTTCACCAAGTGCATCGAATACATCGTACGTATAACAGAAGTTGAAGCATTTAAAATGCAATTAGAGTTGTGGTTCACACACAGTCAGAGAGCTAAAAACAGAGAGTGATAGAGAGAGAAAGGGATAAAGAAGTGAGAGAGAGAGAGAGAGAGAGAGAGAGAGAGATAGAAGGAGACAGAGTGAGAGGGAGAGCATATGCACTTGCCAAGGCTAAATGGATGTGGTTGCGCTTGCTGTCTCATGCAATAAGCGGCTTAAAAACCAACACCAACCTAATGAGCTAACCAACGAAAATAAAGAAAACCCCAAAAAAAAAGACGAAGTATATGAAAAGTAAAACCGAGTTGAGATCATGGCTAAGCAGTTGAAGCTATGGCAGCAACAACATGAACAAACTACAGATATATCAAGTATACGCACCGTTGTCTGCAAATTAACAATTTCATTTAGCTGCTTGTGAGCATCTTAATTTATTCAACTGGCGCCAAGCAAGAAAAATTATTTAAGTAATGTGAATAAAGCAGCAGTAGCAGCATCAACAGCAGTAGCAGCAGCAGAAGCAGCAGCATACGCAGCAGCAGCAACATTGGCAGCATTAGCGAGTAGCGTGGAAACGACATAATCACCGCTTTGGAGCGCCCAATTCGCAGCAAGCAGCTAAGCAGAGCTCAGGCTAAGTAAGTAAGTTCTTAAGAGCGTAGATAAAGCTGCTGCTGCTGATGTTGCTGCTGCTGTTGCAGGTGGCACAAAGGGCCAAGGGGGAGACGGAACGATGTGGCAAGCTTGAAGCAGCGTCTATAATTCCATGTGCAGACGTTAAGTGAAATGTGCAGCAGCTGCTTAAAGGCGCCACAAATGACGTGTGTGTGTCTGTGTGTGTATGTGTGCATGTTTGAGTGTTTGTGTGTGTGAAACATTGAAGCTGTTGCCGCTTGCCAAAGGACATGCATCAGCAGCAGACGAAGATGAAGTGCTGCATCGCTTGACATAAGACGAGTCAAAGGAGAGATGGGAAAATGTTAGCCAGTTTACACTTTATACAAAATGTATGGCAATTAATTTATTGAAAATTCTAATGAGTTTTTTTTTCACGTGTGTGTATGTGTGTGTGTGTGTGTTGGCAGCATGTTGCACGTTGTTTTCTTGCCAACAGTTTGATAAACAAACTAAATGTGAGAGTCAACAGATTTATGCTCACAAAAACATAATAATTTATGCGCTAAGCCTAAAATTGTTAAGTAAATTACGTGCAGGCGACAAAGATTTATCACAGTCAGCTGCAAATTGTAGCAACTTTAAGTAATTTAGCCAGACAGACAGACAGATAGAGAGAGGGGGAGAGGAAGAGTGGGATACAGAGAGCGAGACAGGCTGCCAACCTAATTGAATTTTCTGCTTTGTGAAATGTTAACAAGTTTTGGGGGTGTTTGCTTGTAGGCATGCAAAACTTTCGGGCACAACCACACACATTAAAGTGCAGTGACAAATGCAACAGCAACAATAACAATAATAACAACAGCGACAGCAACAATAACATCAACATCAGCAACAACAATCACCACAACAACAACAACAACACTTTCAGGCAGGCATTAAATTTGTGCAATTAAGCAGACGGCAGGCAGTCACTGTCTTGTCTTGCCTTGTCTTGGCCTGGCTCTGTTGCACAGCAGCTAAACAGCAACTTGCACTAAACTAATTAAAATGCATATTCTGCTTGCACATAAATGTGAAAACTTTCGCTTTATGCCAACAGCAACATCAACAGCAACATCAGCAACAGCAGCAGGTAAGCAGATACAATGCGACTTTACCTGGTTAAACAAATAAATGATAGTCAGTGCTAACCAACAGGGCACACGTCGTGCCCGAGAACGAAGACAGACAGAATGTGACAGAGACATGGATTGGGACAAGGGGGATTGGGAATGGAACCGACTGGTAGACACGTTGATGACAGTTTTGCCGTTAGTAAAAGGGGACAAGCATGAGTTTTAGCCAGGTCTGAGTTGCAATTTGTATAACATGCTGGGCAGCACCATCCAGCAGTTGGCCCGAAGTTGTAGCCCTTGGCACGCCCTACACCTCCGCCTCAGGCATTTGTTGGGGCAAAACTTTTTGTAAACTCATTAGAGCAGTCGGCCAAGCAACCAGGCAACCAACTAAGCAACTGCGCTAACCAAACAGGCAAAAGCCCAGGCAAAGGATCTGGCAGTAGGACGGGTCACAAGTTTTTGAAAGAAAACAAAACAAAGCGGCAGGCTGTGGGGAAAGATGAGGACAAGATATTGTGATGTGGTGGGTGGGGTGCAGGTGGGTGGCAACGGAGACAGCGAGCAGCCGGGCCACAGGACACGCAGGACACAGTAGACAACGAGCGACAGACAAGAAGCAACACTGTATAGAACAGTACAAACAAAAGGCAGCCTTGGCCAAGATAAACAGGCAACTTCTTATGCAGCCAGTGGACAGAGCCGAGTGAAGAACCATGAAAGAGAAACAGAGAGAGAGGGAGACGAAGCGGTGCAGTGGAGTGTAGAGTGGAGTGGAGTAGAGTGGAGCTGAACGGCTTTACTGTCGCTTTTCATGCGGCTAAACATGCCCGGTGGTGCAGTTGAAATTTTATTTATTGCATTAACTTGAGACCGCTTCGCATAGCAAGAAAACCAACGACAGGAAAGGAGAGAGAGACGGGCGAGAGAGAGAGAGAGCAGACTTTCCTCTCAGTCTTTATTGCGTGGGAGTTGTTGGCGTTTCTCTCGTAATAAACATAATGAAAATGATGTTCATAATGAAGCGCACTAATCGACTCTTTAGCAGGCAAACGCAGCTGTCGCCCTCCAGCTAGTAGCTGCAAACAATTTAACAGTTTCCATAACTAACGTTTAAGACATAAGTCCCTTTTGCTATAAAAAATATCAATATAGATATATATATTTTATAGAGCGACTGCTAGTGACATGAGCTAATTTGTATAAATCTGTTAGGTGAGAGAGATACCGAGCGGGCTTAAAAGAAATCTTGGAAAATGAAAACTCTAGAAGTGAGCAAGAAACTCTTCGGTGGACCATTAATAAAAAAGGCCGCGCAATAGGAAATAGAATAAGACAGAAAAAAATATAAAATAAATCAAAATTAAATCATAAGATATTTTAATTTAAGCTATACTTCTTTTAATTTTCAGATCGCTTTTTTGAAAACAGCTGTTGATGCAATATCTAAGGCCTGTTTCTGCTTGTTACTCCTTTCCCAGCTGCATCCCATTGCTACCTGTTCTATTCTCTTCTCTGTTTATCACATGCACCTGTGCCAGAAACCATTATACCCTTTCGAACACCTGGTCTAAAAACGTTCTCTTTCACTTGAAGGAAGTTTGAGCCATTAAGTACTTTGGCCAAATGCAATTGCATAAATAAATATAAATTTTTGTAGATATATTTTAACATATGTTGTGCATCACTAGCAGCAACAGGGACAGATGGACAGACTGAGACCGACACATGTGTGAAAAGAAAATTGATTGTGTGGAAAATTGTGTGTGTGTGTGTGGCAACATTATTCATAGTATACTTTTGAGTGTGTACTGGCAAATTGCAAACACATGTAACTACAAAATGGGTGTGTGTTAACAATTAATTTGCGAGTATACACACAACCAAACACACACATATACGTACATAGAGCAAACAATAATGAGAGAGAGAGAGAGAGAGAGAGAGAGAGAGAGACAAGAGATGGAGAGGGCTGCAACAATTGTTTGAACTTTATATCGTTATAAATTTCAATAATAAAATTGACTTACTGCTCCACATAATGTGTGCAACACAATTTATTTATTATGCCACATTTATTTATAACATTACGTATTTTTTGTTGGTGTGAGTCAGGTATTTATTAATATTGCTGGAGTGCAAATAATTATGTTGGTTGTTAACTTAAGCGTAAAGCACTTTGCACAAACGATGTGCAATTAAATGCGACAGCCAGCATATGCCACAAATGCAACACGCCTACGATCACTCCCCCACCTACACTCACACCATCAAGTATCGGCAGTTTTTCAATATTCAATATTTTATACTTTTAGCACATTTAACTGCAAATACGCTAAAGTTGCTCTACTGAAAAAAATTCGCACACACAACTCATTGAACAAATCGACGGGGCGAGCATGAATGCGTGTACCGTATAGGACCAGTTTCAAGTCACATAAAAAATGCATTTGCCATCGATGCATATGGCTACACCCTATAGTACATAGTATATGTTCGAACTCAAACTCAAAGCTTCATGCTATGCTGTTGCATAAATTAAGTTTTGCAGACAGTGGTGCGAGCTGTTTGTTGGCGAGAATGAGCGAACTTCGTTTGACATTTCTTGACAGTTTTGCGACTTTCATTTGACACATGTCAAAATGTTGGAGAACTCAATTAGTTGGCACCACACAAATGGCCTCAGACGTTGTCTAGTTTGAGGTTGCAGCTCTGCGGCTCTTGGTGGTGCCGTTTTGAGTGGCACAACCAGCACACGGCGGCCAACACTGTCAGCTTTGATTAAACTGAAAACAAGAAGAATTAGAAGACATGTTCTTGAACTTTGAAAGAGATAATTATTGGAAAGAGTCAAAAATGTTTTGCATAAGATTAAAAATAACTATGAATTTATAATTACTATCATTAAATTAAAAAACTGCTTTCTGCTACTTTAAATGATTTTTCTTGAATGTCTACGTTCTTTAGTTTAAAAGGATAGTGTATAAATATTTTGCATAAACTTACATTTAAGAAATAACTACAATTTACAATCACTGCATAATATTATAAAACTTGTGCTGCTTTTTTAAATTTAAAAGAACTTGAACTTTGAAAGAGTTAATTATTAGTAAGAGTAGTGCATAAAGGTTTTGCATAAGATTAAAAATTAAACTAAATATACAATCACTACCATGAAATTATAAAAATAATTTCTGTTGCTTAAAAAAATTTTCTTTTGACGTTTCCATTATTTTATTTAAAATCATAGCGTATAAATATTTTGCATAACGTTAAAAATAAAAAACAAATTAAAATTTACAATTACTGCATGAAATTATAAAACTAATTTCGCCCCTACATATTAATTACTCCTGAGTTAATCATGTTTGCTTTGATGTCTTTTCATGATTTAAAATAGTGTAAAATTTTGGCATAAGCGTAGAATAACATTAAACAAACAAATATATATAATTTACAATCACAAAATGAACTTAAAATAAAATTTCTGCTTCTTACGATGATGTTGATATTACTAATGCTGTTGTCCTTAGAGATCCGTGCTCTCCATGTGCGGATTCGCATTTCTTATACCCAGACCTCGAAGTCTGCTCAAACGAGCTATCTGCTGCTTGAGCTTGCTTTTTAGCTGCAGTTGTTTGCTGACTGTGTGCAGCTCCTCATTAGTACAGGTCTGCAGATTGCGTAGGGGTTTGACCAGCAGCGTCTCGGTGATGACGTACTTCCTCTTCGATAGACGCATATAGTGCACATCGCGACGCGATAGCTCCTCGCGATACATGAACAACTGATAGCCAACACTGGGTGCTTTCGACTGTGTTGTTGCCTGCTGCTCAGACTGTTGCTCTTGTTGTGACTGCTCCTGGATGATGATGCTGTTGTTGTTGTAGTCCTCCTCGTTGACAAGTTTCTGATAGCGTGACATGTTGCAGTTGTATGATGTAGCGTGTAATACGAACACAAGATACAAAATTCGATTGTTCTGGTTGAACTGAAGTGTTCAGACTGAGCTCCGTCTTGATTGTTTTCAATGGTCGTTGAGTTGTGTTACTGAGAATCACTGAGATGTTGAGATGTTGCTATCACAATGGATGAGCTGCGATTGATGATTCTACTGAGGCATCGAAGTCCTTATATACGCTTTTGAGCCCACTAATAGCGCTTATCCTACCTACCTGCACTCATCGGCTTGTTTATCAAGTCAATTGCACTTTTTTGTTGCACGTGTTGTAAGTCCTTTCATTCGGGACCGAAAGGTTCTCGAACCGCAGGTAGAGCGACCGTATGCAAAGTTAAGTCGTGTGTGGGTAATAAAAAATGGTTCACTCTTAATCAGGGCAATAAAATATAAACGAAAAAATGCATGCATATTATCATGCTTAATCCTTTTATTAATCCACAGGTCAGCATGTGGGGCGTATTTAAAGGTTGCCTGACTATAAAGGACTTAAACATGTGTTAAATAGATATAGATTGATTGCTGACATGATTTGACACGATTCGGCACGGTTTTACAGCTGTGTTTTTAAAAGGGTATCTAGGTTATTAACACAGTAGCAGAAACATCTGCAATTCTCGGAATTATAGTATAGCTTATTAATAATGATGTATCGTCTGTTTACAATGTGCGTGTAAATGACTGGTGTGCTATAAAAAAGGTTTCTTAAATTTAACTGTTGAATATGAGTTCGAACAAAAAATTGAAAGAAAATATGAGTTTTATATATGCATAAACTTGCCTGCTTCTTGGCTTATGCTAAGCTCTGTAAGCCTGCAGATTTATGTGTGCTCTTTTATTTCAGTATTTTTTGCCTGGAAATGACACAGCTAGTTTTCAGTTTGAAATCACAAGATAAACTTTTATAACTGCCTTGTCAGAGAGGCTTGCCAGGAAGAAGAGATGAATGAAAAGTGTCGCATATATATCAAGGCGTCCTTTCAACCTTTCCTTTGTGCGCTCCTATTTTTTTGAAATATTTTTTTTTTTTGCATAAACAATCATGTCAATTTCTAGATCAAATAAAACAAAGTTCAACCTACAATTTTATTTTTTTGTTTGAACGCGCTCTTATAAAACAAATACGCACGGAAAGTGGCAAAAAGTAAGCGTTAAGAATAAAGAAGGAGCAGCAGTAGAAAGTGATAGACCTCTTTGCAAAAATTATGGCAAACTTTTGCTTTTTAAATCTAACGAAACGAAACGAAGCGATCCGAACTTTTCACAAAACTTCAATGTTGAAATAAGCAATTTTCGCGTTGAACTATACATACATATACCGATAGACAAACGCCGAGAAAAGGAGTCAGAGAAAGAGAGAGAGAGAGAGAGAGGACGCTAGTAGAAAGAAAAAAATAAAAGATTGAAAAGTAATTGCATTCAAGAGAACTTGTAGTTAAAAATTTATAGATGTAGAGCACAAGAATCTGGACAAACGGCAGGCGGGCAACAGTAAAAAATGATGATGCTCCAAGGGAGCACAGGGCCCAGCCAGTTGGACGTGTCAGAAAATATTGAAAATGCAATTGCAGCTGTTGGTGGTGCTGCTGCTGCTCTGTCTGGATACAATTTGCTCCACCACTTGCCCCGCTGCCGTCGCGATGGTAATTGCAGAAATTTTAGCGTGCACGAAAAAAAAAACAGAAAGAAATGGAAATGGCAAAAAGAAAGGGAAAAGGGCGAAAGAAAGCAAAAAAAAAGCAAGGCAAGAGCATTTCGCATTCGCATTCGCATTTGCAGTCTGCATTCAAATAAAAGTAAGTTAAATTGAAATTGAAATGAAATCAGCTCTTTAGCCCATTACTTCATTTACTTGTATGTGTGTGTGTGTGTGTGTCCACCCACAGCAATTTAACAATTTGCACCCACTGTACTATCCCTAGCTTGAGCTGCACTCTCATATTTGCTAGCATCAATGCCATTTGCATTATTAACGGACATGAGTGAAATTTAGCCATGTAGAGGAGCATTTAATTTGCTTTTCCTAGTTTCGGCCATAGCATGAGCATCGCTATTGTATACCCTATCGTATATATATGTATGTATAATTGATATGTTAAAGCTGTGCATGTTTCAGCATGTCGGACTGTAATTGAGTTTGGCATAAAGATGCACAACTCAATTGCTAATTTTATTGTTGCAATTTGTGGAAATTTTTGTGCTCGCTGTTTGTTCATCGTTTGGTCATCGTTGGATGCGTTGATGCCATGGCTACAGTATATTTTCCAATAATTTTCACTTATAAAGCTCATCGACAGCACAATAAAATTTTCATTAATTGCTTTCTACACTCAAACAGACAAACACACACACACACACACACACACATACACACAAATACATATACATATATGGAATGCAAATTGTGCATGGGAAAGAGTGTGAGGATGATTTTGTAGCTGGCCCCAATGTATGTTTTCAGACATAGCCAAGGCAATGGCAGTGGCAATGGCAATGCCAATAGCAGCGGCAAAATATGAATGCAAACATTCAACATGCACAGAGTGAAATAGAGATAAAGACAGGGAGACATAGAGAGAGAGAGAGAGAGACAGAGAGAGAGACTTGTGTAATCTTATATGCTTGCCTTTGCCTTTTGGCCTCATTTAATGGCTTAATTTCAAAAGAAACTTGCAGCTCAGCATCAGCATTAGCAACTGTGTTTGCTTTAGTCCGACTCAAGTGCGAAATGAGATTAAAACACACCGAGCTGCAGTTGAAAAAGGTGAAAAGTTCAGTTTTTGTTAAGAGTTGAGTCATTAGTTTACATTTAAACACAGTTGGACAGATAGACAGATTTAGAGCAGTAATATATATTGTAATGGCAATCTGTGACCTATGCTACAGACATATTTGAACCCCCAAACCGATGAAAAATTTAAAATAGAAAATCGTTTGCTTTCAACAGTTTCCGCTCATGTTACTCAGCTGTCAATATCAATTTAGTTTTCCATGCCCATCGTACTTAGTCTGTGGCACAACGAAACACATACTTATCGCATAATCAAAATGCCGTAAATCATGAAATTTGATATGCATAGTGTCCGACAAGTTGATTTGACAGCGCAGCCCTCAGATACACAGTGTATGTGTGTGAGAGAGTTTCCCGAATGCCGTTTTCCCTCCCTTTTCGGAGATCGTTAATTGCACATTGGTTGGGTGGGTGGTTGGTTGGTGGGTTTGGGGCAGCGTAAATCAAATCAAATGGCAATTAAAGTGCCATTCGATGCCGTGGCACTTTAAAATGCAAACGGCATGCGAAAAATGCAGGGCTGTCTGTCCAAGAGGCGACAGTCGACAGGCGACAATTCGAGCATTGGATTGAGCAGCCAAAATGGCAATGGCTGTTGTAAATGGCTAATGGCAATGGGAAAAATGAAAAGACGACATTTCAGCGGGCGTAAGACTGGGTGGTTTGGACCAATTAATTAAGGCAAACCTCAGCGACGCGCTCAAAAGTATGCAACACACGAACCGCAAAGGCAATGAAATATTGCAATCAGCAAAAGAATGAAAAGCCACTAAATGCACAGAGAGAAGCCGGCAGAAAGCAACAGCAAAAGAATCAGAAAAAACAACAACAACAACGACAACATCTACAACAAGAACGACAAACGACAGAGCTGACTGCCTGTTGGCTCTTGGCTGCTGGCTGCTGGCTGCTGGCTGCTCGGTTGGTAGCACCCGCTTGCCAAAATTAGTTTCTGTGTCAAAAGTTTGAAATGAGCAAGCGCTCAGGCTTGGCCCTGCAGCTGTAAGCAAGTTGCAAGTGCCAAGCAAAAACTGCTCCAAGCAGTGCTCACTGTTGCCAAAAAAAAGAAAACAGAAAAAAAACATAAAAAAATAAAAGAACCAAAAATTCGTTGAGAACGAAACGCGTTGCGCACAGAAAAGGAAGAAGCAGAAGCTGGAGCTAGAGCAGCAACAGCAGAACGATGAGTAGGACAAAGTTTGTCGCTGATGTAGTTAAGAATTGGCAGCAAATGCTGCTTAATTTCAAAAGAAACTTTACGTATTTGTCATGCGGCGCACATTCATTGCGGTGTTCATTTGAGCGCTCATTCAGGCAAAGCCCACAAGCTGCACAAGGCTCCACAGTTGCAGCTGCAACGACAATGTTGACAAACTTGGCCTCAACCTCACCTCCCTCTATTTGTTCACTGTCAGCAGTGTGGCAGCTTCATCAAGCCACGAATTCATCCTTTTTTCCATTCGCTTGATGATTTGGTATTTTTTTCGTGTTTTTTTCCACATTGGTCATATTTAATAATTTATCAGAATTTTCGGTTTCACGAAAATATGAAATCTTTGAGTATTTGCGGCCTTTGACGTTAATTTGCGGTCGCATGGCAGCCGCTTTACCATCAACTGGCCACTTGTGCGCTTCATTTCCTGCGGCCGACTTCCATTTGACTTGCAGTTTCCGTTTCCGTTTCAATGACGCTTTGATTGGCCTTGCGGTCTGCTCTTGACGTTCCCCGCATCCCCACCACAACCCCTCCCTCCCACAATAACATCAACATTGCGCACTTCACAATGAACTTCGTTTTAAGCGTTAATTATTATGTAGCGCACAACACTTTGAAAAACTTTTGCTACTTTTAGCAGCACTTGAAAAATATTGGTGTTAACCTATAAAATGGTTCTCGAGTGCTTCAATATAATTGCAAACTCTTCGCGAAAGCAATTTAATTGCGTGTTTCTTGCAAAAACATTGAACTTTCGGTGAGCATGCATAATTATCGAGAGAGTTTTCAAAGTCTACTTTAAAATATATAAATTATTTCTAGCTCTTGACTTTGCACTTTCACAATTTGCTATTGATTAAGATGGTAATACATAAGAATAACCAGCTGAAGAATTCATTATTCTACTTAAGATTCGACTTTCTTAAGCACTTTAATGTTAATGTATGTATGCATTCATTGCAATCTCTATGTATAACATTGAAATTCATGTCTCTCTGTGCCATTATCAGTTGTTAATGAACTGCTAAGCTAATGTTGTGTAGTTGCCTATAATCGTAAATAGAATTAGTTAATTGAAAATGATAATTTTCAATCAAAATCCCCACTTGAAAATCTCAACTATAATCAAATCTCTATAAAATGTTAATTACACTCTATGCACACCTCTGTGGGTGCGGGCCATTGGGCGTGGGCAGTTGTTAATGAAGTGTTGAGCTAATGGTAAGTGCAGTTACACACACACATACACATACAAATATACAGATCAGATATATGTTGTTGCTATAAACATATCGAAAATTAGCAGTTAATGGGCACAAAATGCTGTGGCCTGTGGAAACCGTGCATTACGTGCGTTTATGTCTGTAACGTTTACCTCAGAGATATATAGATACATTTGTATCTTTTTTCGGCTCGCTGCTGCTGGTTCCGCGTGTAACGTCAGTTTTGTTGTTGTTGTAGTTGTTTAGCTGTAATAAATATGAAAAGATACGATATGATATATTATAACATATATGACTGCTGCGTTCGCATTTCAATAGTTGTGTTTATTGCTATAGTTTACTTTTGGTATTAAAAAAGAAAAATCAAAAACAAAAAAACGAAAAAACGAAATATGTACATGTTTTTTTACGCAAACCGAAAATTTTGGCTGAACACGCAAACGATTATTTTATTATATTGTACTATATAATTTACACAATTTTATTGTTGTTGTTGGTGTTGATGTTGATGTTGCTGTTGTTGCTTTTATTTTCTTCATAGATAAACAAACGCAGAGTGCTTGATTTCACGCCCAATGGCGGCTTCATTATCGCTTCGTTGCGTACGCTGCTTGGTGGGAGTGGGGCGGAGTGTAGGTGGTAGGCGTGCCACATTTCTTTTTGGGCCAAAAACATTTCCGGGCCGACAACGACAGCAACAGCAACAGCAATGGCAATGGCGACAGCGCAATGTGTAATGCGAAATGTAAAATGCATTCGTGTGTGAAAATGATTTGGAAAATTGGTGCTGAATTGTGCAAAAAGAGCGACAATCAAAAGACATTTGATATATATCAAATGATGGTGGAAATTCACACACACACACACACACTCACACTTAAACAATGGCATAAACCTTTTGGCAAAGTACAAAATTTTGACAGCTTTTAATTGTGCAGTGAGCTGTGTGCAAGACTTTTGTTTATTGTTTGAGCACTACACAATGTGCAATTATAAAGAGCGCCACATCAGGGCCAGAGATTTTCAGATACAATTTGTGTATTTGGTGCTTTTAGATTTACATCAACATCTACTGCAGGCGTCATTTGCCGATAAGCTACAAAACCATTTTGCAATGATGTTGACGCTGGCAAAAGTGGTAAAAGTGGTTGCTGGTTGAATATGCCTCGGCTGGCAAAGAGCGCGTTTGCGTTTGCGTTTGCGTTTTACCTTGAGAAGCGAGAAACAGGTGCAATTAAGGCGGCATAAATTTTCACTACAAAGCACTTGAGGCTGACGTGTGAATTATCATTAATAGACCAAAGTGAGAGTTTTCTAGCCGCAGCTTCCCTAATGACGCCCAAGCCCAAGGCCACTATTTACCAGTTGAAAAATGCCATGCAAACCACACCACCCTCCAATCCCTTCCATCACATTTAACCACATTTACTGAGCTCATGTGCAACGTGCCACACGAGAAGATGGTGCATGGCAAGTCTGGGCGCAAAAACTTAATTAAAACAAAATTAAATTCGAGTGAGACGCATTATGCAAATGCTAAGGCATTTGTGAACTGTGAGCGACTGTCAGGCATGAGAAGAGTTATAACATCTCTCTCTCTCTCTCTCTGTCTCTCTTTCTATCTGTGAGTCTGTGTGAGTTTGCAAATTGCACTAAAAACTTAACGAAGCATAAATCGTTGTTATGTCTCGCTATCTGATAAGCCACAATCAAATGCAATCAAAATAAATTCAATTTTATGTCTAACAACTAAAGAACAGCTGAAGCCAGCCGAAGTTGCCAGCTTCATCTCATCTCTTAGCTCAGCTGCCGCTTAGAAGCTCAACAATTCAAGTGAAGTCAGCTGGAAAGTTACAACAACAACAACAACAACAACTACAACACGACAAGAATTCTAACAGCAAGCAAATTTTAGTAGCAAAGCTGAGATTTTGCTAAGCAGCTGCGTCTAAATACAAATTAAAATCCAACTGCGCCACAGACCGTAACCAAAAATCCAAAAACTCAACTTCAAGTAGCTGCAGCTAAAAGCGAGCCAAATAATTTGCAAATTTGATTAGAGATAGAAACAAAAAAAAAATTGCTAAAAAAATCAGCACAAAGAGTAAAGCTTAAAGCAAATGCTGTAAAATGTTCAGAGAAATCACAGAGAAAAATCACGCTGGTGTCTTCTTACACTGTAGCTGATTTGGCTCAAAATATGGTGTGCTAGTGTATCGGCATAGAGACAACTGTGGACACATGATTAGAGACGGCAGCGTATATAGTAATGGCAACCGCATGCTGACAACACTGACAGGAATCAGAAAACCACAGAGAAAAAACAAAATGGAATTTTTCTTTTATTTTGTAGCCAGAGTTAAAGAAGCGCTGCAAAGCCAGCGAATTGTGACGTTGAGATTGCGGAAATGAAGATGAGGATGAGGATGAGGATGAAGATGAGGAGGATGACGATGACGACGACTGTTGCTGTCTGCTTTCTTTCTCTTTGTCTCTCTCTCTCTCTCTCTCTTTCACTCTCTCTGTGTTCCCCCTTGAGTTCAATTCAGGCGTAACGAAAACGTTTTGCACTGCATTCGATTCATGCAGTTTTTGGGGGCGAATTCAGCTACTGCTTGCTTACA
This sequence comes from Sphaerogastrella javana, assembly GCA_037040025.1. Taxonomy (NCBI): domain Eukaryota; kingdom Metazoa; phylum Arthropoda; class Insecta; order Diptera; family Drosophilidae; genus Sphaerogastrella; species Sphaerogastrella javana. Next base: position 2,356 of record JBANCZ010000054.1, on the reverse strand, counting down.
TTCCCCTTCAGCCCGATCCATCTCACTCAGTCAACGCTTATTGGCATCATTGAGTTCGACAACAGGCGGCAACACCGCAGAACTGAGCCGCCAGTCGCCAACCGCCAGACGCTTTTGTCTGTCTATCTGTCTCTTTGTCTTTCTGTCTGTTTGATCTGCCATTTTTTCGCCCTTCGCCTGCTTTTTCACGCTGTATTTTTTTCATTCTCCTCTCTGTTTCTCTCTCTCTCTCTCTGCCTCTCTCTATCCAGCACGTTTGCTTTGCAACATGTTTGCCTTCATTTCTTGCGCAAGCGGAAACACAACTTGCCAAATTTGTGTATATGTATATGTGCGTGTTTGTGTGTGTGTGTGTTTGCTTAACATTGTTCGATATTTGGTTCAGCATCCATCTACCGCCTGGCGGCTTCTGTTCATTTCTTGACTTCGATGTTTATCTTCAATGATTTGCGATTTTCCGGCAATTTACGCAAAAATATGTGACGAAATTTAACATTGTGTTGGTGCAGCCCCTATGTGTGTGTATGATTGTATGTGTGTGTGTGTGTGTGTTGAACTGCAACAATTTGGTTTTTTATTTGGTAACGTCTATGCAAGCCACCTTATGCCTCCAGCTACCGCCTTCACTTGTACTTCCCCCTCAAGTTCAATCTTTATGCGTTGCGCGCGTGATGTCAGCCCGAAATTTACCAAGGAAATTAGCGTACAAAAATGTTGATGGCAAATATTTGCGTAGCAGCAGCAGCAGCAACAACAACAGCAGCAACAACAGCAACAACAACAGCAGTAACATCATCCCACGCTTTTCAATTCGTTTTACGAATTTGGGTGATTGGCTTTGCCATTTGCTTGCAGTTAATTGAATTTGAAAGGTGAAAGGCTCCGTCTGCGAGTCTCCGTCTCCAGCACCGAGTTCAACTTCCACCTCCACTTCATCACAAAGTCAGGCTAAAACTGAACTTCATTTACGATAACAATGAAGCATTTTGTTGTCTGATTTATAGAGCTCGAATCGAGAAAGAAAAAAAACCCATCGATAGTCGGGTAAAAGGGCTGCGATTTGATTAGCGCATAGCATCGCGTAATTGTTGCCAGAGATTGTCTATTATATGAGTGAAAGAGCAAGAGAAAGAAAGTGGGAAATAGAGAAAGGGGTAAGAGACAGTGCTCAACAGAGTTGAGGAAAATGTAATGCAAACTGTGACAAATTGCCTGGAAAAGTCATCAATGCTGTTGCTGAGGAAATAATAGAAAATTCGTTTCAATTGCATAGCAGGATATTACGAAGAAAACTAAACAGAAAGTCTGTCACGCTTAGTCAAATAATTATAAAATAAACAACAAATAACATTAACTACATAAGAAAATAATATATTATTATTATATATAAATAAATGTAAATAATTTCAACGATTTCACAAATATCACATTTTATACAGCTTTCCTGTTTAATTTAATTACAATCGCATTCGGTATTAAATTAACTTAATGCAAAAGTCGAAAACAGGTAAGAATTTGATAAAGCACTTGCAGATCGACTAAAACATACCCTGCCTTTTGTATGAAAAGCCAAATGACATAGGATTATATGTTATAATTTCTTTAACTGTTTCTCTTTCTGTATCTAACATTTTCTATACGTTATACTACACCTTTCGTTATTCAAACCAAAAGCTGGGTATAAAATTCTCTGTGTTAATATAAATGTGAGTAAAATAAAAAAAAAATAATATTTAATGTAAAAATTAATTACTTTGAACAACAACAAATGGCCAAAGGGAAATGCGGGTAGCTTTACACTTGTCTCGTCAACCACAGCAACAGCAACAGCAACAGCAACAACAACAACAACAAGAATAATATCAACAATAACAACAACTTCATTGCTGTACATCATCATCATCATCATCATCATTATGAATTTTGTCAGTTTGGTAATGATCATGTGATGATTTGATAATTAAAAGCAAACATCAAGCGAAAGAGAAAACAAGCTTAAAACGCTCAAAGTAATGAATGCTATAAAAATACTCAAATACACTCAAGCGCACACACAGATACACACACACACAAACACACACACACACACACACACACACACACACATAGATACGTATATATTTAAACACGCATAAAAACATTTATATACATATAATAAAAATGTCGTTGCAGCAGGCGAACAATTTTTTAATGCCTCTAGCCAAAGACAGGCGACAGCAGCAACTGCCACAGCAGCAACAACAGCAACCGCAGCAACAGCAACAGCAGCAACAACAGCAACAGTAGCAACAACAACAACAGCAGCAGCAACATTAGCAGCAGCAGCAGCAGCATCAAACCTGTGCCAGGACATGGT